>PITA01017247.1:0-43948 GCA_004023965.1 Spilogale gracilis | reverse complement strand
CAAATAAATAAATAAAATCTTAAAAAAAAAAAAAGAAATGCAGACTTAAAAAAATATTTTGTTTTATTTATTTGAGAGAGAGAGAGTGAGTAAAAGAGAGGATGAGAGGAGAGAAGGTCAGAGGGAGAAGCAGACTCCCCACGGAGCTGGGAGCCCGATGTGCGGCTCCATCCCGGGACTCCAGGATCACGACCTGAGCTGAAGGCAGAGACTTTAACCCATTGAGCCACCCAGACACCCCTGCAACAACATTTATAATAGGAAATCATCGGGCACGTCCCACATGTTGTAACCCCTGGTAGATTTGTAAGTAGGCATTTTTTAAAAGGAAGTCAGGAGGGCTCTTTATCCACGTGGAAAATACTGATGATTTAATGCTAAGCAGAAGACATAATGGCCTTTGGGGAGGTGAGAAGGGGGGTGGTCCCAGTCCGGGTCCCCATCTGGCAGCTGTAGCCCCAGCCCCCCCCCCCCCCAGGGCACCCGCTCCATTTTCACAAATGAAGCCTGGCATCTTAAGGCAGTTTTCTTTTTTGGAGGATCCTTTGGCTTTCCAGAAGGGAAGAGGATGAGTGGAAAAACCCGGGGAGGCTCTTGAATTCCCCCAGGAAGCAGCAGCCCTCTGGACTGGAATTCGGCCTTTTTCATACTTGTTGGCGGCTCAGACAGCCTGGCCTCTTTCCTGGAGACTGAGGCAGGCACGTTTGCTTCCTTCTAAAAGGTTTTGAAAGCTCTTTATTTTATTGCAAAAGCAATCCATGTTTGTTGTCAAAAAAAAAAAAAAAGGAAATACAGAATGTATCAATAAAGCTCCTGTCCATCCCCCGCTCTTCAGAGGGAGTCACCTTTGTCTTTTGGGGTCCTTCCTTTCTTTTCTTTTTTTTCCGTATCAAGGGTTTTCAGACTTTTTGTTTGTTTGTTTGTTTAGCTCCAGGCCACATTGAAAAAATAGATTTTGCCTTGTAACATAGTACATGTGGACGCTGGCGTGTCCACAACACTGCTTATTATAAGAAATCTTATACAACACTGCTTATTATAAGAAATGCTGTCTGGGGTTGTCTCTTCTACCCTATCCTGTCCTGTCTCTCCTGTCTCTCCTGTCTGTCCTATCCCATGCCATCCCGTTCCATTCTGGTTACAAGACAAGGTGGCTGGCCATAACCCAGTCATATGGTTTTGCATCCCACTGCTGGCTGTGACCTTCAGGGAAACAGAGGTGTTAACGTTCAAGGTCAGCAGTCCATCCCTGCCCCCTTCCTCCTGCTCTACAGCTTGCCTTTCCCACTTGTCGATTTCACAGCCCCCTCTCCGGACTTAGACTTACGGGCTGGGGCCAGTTTGTGCTCCTTTAATGGCTGCAGAGGAACATTTGCAGTGACTTCTCATGATGTACTTGTCCAGCTCCTCCTCAGTAGCCTTTGCATTGACTATGCCCTGGGCTGTTGCCAGTGAGGTTTCGTGGGACATTCCATGTGCGCACACAGCTGCAAGGACATCTGTGCACTGAGTTCTGAGTGCGGAGCCCTCAGGTCCACAAGGGAACACCTGTCAGCCCCCTCGATGGCAGCCAGGAATGGCCCGGAGAGCGCCTCACTGAAGGGCCCTTGCAGGACGACTGCTTGCTCCTGGCAGGGCGCCCTGTATTCAGTGACTGCATAGGACTTCACTTCTCTTTCACTTGCAGCCTGCTCACATTCTGGGAAGTACCTGCTTGGGTGTGAGAAAGGAAGTAGGCCCCGGACTCCCTTCTCCTTTCTCCTCCTTTGCTTCCTCTTTCATCACTGGAGCGCTTTGGAGGAGGGGACCCTCTCAGCCCTGATTCCACAGATCTTCCATGCCCTTGGCCTTTCTGGTCAGGGGCCTTAGGGCTCTCAGGTTGTGAGATGTGGTCTGCTATTTCCCAGGCAGAAAAAGCTGGCTCTACGTACAAGCCATTTGGGATGGGGCCACCCCCTGCCCCCTGGTTGCTGTTAATTAGAATGAGAATTCGAACAGTCAACATCAGAATTTATTTGTAGTCCTACCTTAGGTTGAAATCCTGGATCTGACACAGATGGCAAAAACTTGGGTCTTGATTGCTTCCTCACTGATAATGTTGTAAAGGGGGGACAGCCAGTGCAAAGGCCCTGAGGCAGGACTGGCCTAGAACAGCATGGAGGCCAGTACCTCTGGACCCATATGGCTGGAGAGGAGTGAGTGAGGTCAAGCTTTTGGAGATAAGCACAGAGAAGAATGGAGTTTAGACCATCTAGACTTCCGGAGGCTTGAGGGAAGGCCCTGACACCCCTCTAGATTGTGAGGAAACTGAGTCAGGAGCTCAGGTTGTGGGGGGGAGGTGGTTGGTGACTTGTGTCCAGGGTTCATTTGTTTGAGTGGGACAATTTTCTCATCACAGGGCCATGGCCTGCTGCCTGCAAATCAAAACTGTGATTCCAGAAACAAATGGAGGCATGCTCATAGGCCTTGTGGGGTTTTGTTCTTGATGGGAGTGGGGAGCTTTGCGACAACAGCAACACAATAGCCGCAGCTCTGAACCACCGAAGCCCCACTCCGTGCCAGGTGAGGTGCCGTTCTGCCTCCCTTCGTGATTTCTTCTCACTGTCACAGCCACACTGGGAGCTGGCAGGACAGCTGAGAAACCGGGGGAGTCTGGAGGGAGGAGCCGGCTGAGGTCTTGCTGCTGGGAAGGAGCCAAAGGGAGCTCTGGCCCAGGCCTTGTGCCAGAATTGAAGTCATCACCTGCTGTTTCCTTAAGGGGGGGGAGAAGCTGACCTCCCTCCCTTCCTCCTCTCCCCAGCCCTGCTCAGAGCCTCTGGGGGTGGGGCAATTCCAGGCTGCCCCAGGCCCACATGCCTGGAAGAGAAGCCAGCCTGGACCCAAGTTCTGCGGCTGGTGTCCAGCGCCCCAGAAATGATGGACCAACATTGGCGTTCAGGTTCAAATTCCAGAAAATACAGCAACAGGCCAGCAACGGTGTGCCTGGGAGAAGCCCCAGACGAGGAGGTCCCTTTGAAAGCTAAATGGAAAGCCCTGAACAGACATATCCATTCCATAGTCCTGGACTGGAGGGGTGGGGCGGTGGGGGTTGTGCAGGGGTGGGTGGAACATAAAATCCAGTCACATGCCACACCAGGCACTGCTCTCCAAACCCTGTGACAGAGCATGATCATTTCCACTCTACCGATGTAGCAATCAAGGCCCAGAGAGGTTAAGCAATGTGCCAAAGGTCACACAGCTGGTAATGGGAACAGTGGGATTTAGAGCTTGTCTTGTGTTTAGCTGCCATGGTGGAGAGCTTCTTGGAGCTTAGAACCTTCTAGATCATCTAGACCTTTCGGGCCATAGAACTTCAGAGCCTTTCCTTCCAATACCGTCTCCTACAGAGCCCCAACCCACCAGACAGAAATACGCAGTCACTTGAAGCAGTCTGCCAACTTCCCCCGACCCAGCCAAGGTCTCCTGGCAGGTTCCTCCCCCTCCAGGAGCACCCCCAGAGGCCCTCTGCCTCTTGCACCTCTGTCCCCACAGGTGCCCCAGGCACTGGTGCCGCCCAGACCCCTCTGGGCCTTGGTGTCCCCAGTTCTAGATTAGGAGGGTTTTTGTAGGGAGAAAATTAGATAACAACTGTAAAAGCCCTTTGTCCAGGGCCTGGCAGCTAGTGGTGGCTCAGCTGATGATTCCCATCCTCACTGTTCTGTCTTAGGGGGCAATCTGCATCCTTCCCCAATTGCAGTGATTGGCATCTGTCCCGTTGCATAGATAGGGGGACGTGCATTATGACATCTGGGTGTCGTTATGAAGAGGGGTCTGGGCTCTCATCCCGAGGATACATTTTCCATGTGGTTTTGGGGGTCTCCACCACAGGTGACCCGGTCGTCACTCTGAGCAGGCCAGAAAGGACTCCATCCGCAGCTCAGAGGGCCTGGAGAAGATGGAAGTGTGGCCCGGCCTGGATGGGTCTCCACTGGCTGCAGGTGGCAATGCTCATGGACAGATCAGAGACTGCCTGCTGGCCCGGCCTCCTGCTCTGGCCCCAGCAGACCCGGCAGGGAACATTGCCAGACAGAATGGAGAACGTCCAGGTAAGCATGAGTTTTCAACAAACAAGGAGTGATGTTTCTGTTGTTACTCTAAGTATGTCCAGGGCAATATTGGGAATACATTGTAATTCTGCAATATTTGGGACATACATACGCTAAGCAGTCACTGGCTGCTTGTCTGAAATTCACATTGAACCAGGCACCTTGTGTTTTGATTTGTGACATTGAGCAGCTCTCCCAAGGCCTCTCTCCAGCGCCCCCCTCAGCCCCCCAGCTCACCCCATTTTGGCTCCATCTCATGACAGCAGAAACAAAGGGCTCCTCAGGGACCAGAAAGTGGGCACAGGGTCCCTCTGGCCTCAGTTTCCTAGTCTGCCTGACTCACCAGTAAGAATCTCTGCTCCACGGGGCTTCTTGAAGGATGACTGCTGTGACGTGCGCGGGAACCGTGTTTTGGAAACGAGGAGGTATTATGGAAACACCAGGTACCAGAATTTGTTGTTAGGAGTAGCACAGACCAGTCCACTCGTCTGTTTCTGGGAGGCTGTTTCTGGGGACGGAGTTCTATCTCTGAAGATTCAGTTTTTTAAACAAGCCATTCTCACGTGTCTTGTAAACTTCAGATAAATGGAGAGGACCAAAAGGGGACAACGAATCCCTAATTCTCATTACTCAGAGACTACACTTTGTGGTGTTTTTTAGCCTCAAGAAAGTACAAAGGCATTTTCCCAGGTGTGTGTGTGTGTGTGTGTGTGTGTGTGTGTGTGTGTGTGTGTATTTTTCCCCCATTTTAAGAAAAAAACCTGGCTCATCTGCATTCTTCTAGACAACTCGTTTTTCTCCCCCAGCTGCTGTCATTTCTGAGGTTCTGAAGTGCGTTCAAGGGCAGTTCTCCTTTTCTGTCCTGTTCATGTGATTCTAGGGACGTGGGCACACATGTATCCACTTCCCAGATCTCCTGCTGAGCCTTTTTGGATTAGAACACAACAGCAAAATCTTTGGCGGGAAGTGAAATAGTCACAGATGTCGTGAAAAGCCACGTAGCCCCCACCTTTTTGCTGTGTCCTAACGAAGGCATATATGGGATGCCTGGTTTAATTTTTTTTTAAAAAAGAGTTTGTTTATTTATTAGAGGGAGAGTAAAGGGGGGTGGCAGAGGGAGAGGGAGAAGTAGACCCCCTGCTGAGCGGGGAGCCTGATGCGGGGCTCATTCCAGGACCCCGGGATCATGACCTGAGGCAAAGGCAGAGGCTTAACCCACTGTGCCCCCCAGCTGCCCCTACATTTTTTTAATTGAGTTAAAAGTCACATAATATAAATTTTAACATTTCAACTATTTTGAACGGTATGATTCTTTGGCGTCTAGTACATTCAAAATATCATGCAACCATCCCTACGATCAAACTTCCAGAACATTCGTAGCACACTCTGAGAGAAACCTCATACCCATTAGAAGTCACTCAGCCATACTTCGGGCCCCCAGGGCCACCACTAATCAGCCCTCGTCTCCATCGATTTGTCTTCTCGAAATCCCATCCAAATGGAATCATGTGATATGGGATGCCTTCTGTGTCTGGTTTCTTTCGTTGAGCATTATGTTTTCAGGCGTAATGTTTTCCACCACCTGGTAGCACGTGCTGGTATTTCTTTCCGTTTTATGCCCAAATGATATTCCATCCTATGGAGACACAACATTTTGTTTATCCATTTATCGATTGACGGCCATTTAGGTCATTTCCACCTTTTGGCCACTGTGAATGTTGCCGCAGTGAACATTCATTCCTCTCTGCATTTTTGCCTGAATACCTGTTTTCAATCACTGTGTGTATATATTTAGTGCGAGAGGAGCAGCTGTAACATTTTGCCTGGCCACCAGCAATGTGTGAGTCTCAGTTTCTTCACATCCGCCCCAATACTTGTTATTTTCCATTGAGAAAAAAAAAAATTTCTTCTATGACCAACCCAGCGGGTATGAAGCGGTATCTCATTGCGGTTTTGATTTGCATTTCCCTTTTCATGTGATTCTTGGCCCTTTGTATATCTTTTTTTTGCAGAAACGTCTACTCGAGTCCTTTGCCTATTTTTAACTCAATTTCATTTGTTACAGGGAAATATACATTAAAATGTACCATTTCAATCATTTTCCTGTGGACAGTTCCACAGCATTAATTACATTCACAGTGTTGTGTCCCTATCACCACCATCCAGTTCCAGAACATTTTATAGAAGAGACTGGTTTTTAAAAGTAGTTTTAAGGGGCGCCTGGGTGGCTGAGTCGGTGGAGTGTCTGGCTCTTGGGTTCAGCTCACGTCGTGATCTTGTAGTTGTGAGATTGAGCCCTGCCCACATCTGCTTTACGTTTGAGATTCTCTCTCCCTCTTCCTCTGCCCCTTCTGCTTCTGCACTCTCTCTCTAAACAAATAAATAAATCTTAAAAAAAAAAAAAGCTGTTTTAGGTTCATAGAAGAATTGAGAGAAAGGTACAGAGATTTCCCACCCACTTCTACCCCCTCTCAACCCTGGGCATGCACAGCCTCCCCTGTTATCAACATCTCCCCTCCCAAAGGGGACCTTTGTTTGTCTGTTTCTGCCAAAAAGGCAGTTGGGATTTTGATAGACCTCACACTAATCTGTATATCAGTTTGGGGAGTCGCATGCATGATGGTTAGTTTTATGCATCAACCTGGCTTGGCTATGGTAGTAATTCAGGTAAACACTTGGTGTTGCAGTAAAGGTATTTTTCGGTGGAGTTGACTTCTACAACAAGTTGACTCAAGGTAAAAGATTATTTTGGGAATTTGGGCCTCATCCAATCAGTTAAAAGGTCTTAAGAGCAAAACTGAAGTTTCCCAGAGGAAGAATTACACCTCGGGACCAGAGCTTCTGCCTAGGAGCTTCATCTCTCTCTTTCTCCCTCTCTCTCTTTCTCTCTCCATCCATCCTATCCTGTCTACCTACCTGCAAACCATCTTATCTATCATCTATCTATCTATCTGTCTATCATCATCATCTCCTGGCAGGACTGTCAGTCTGATATACTATGTGAACATCTTTCCATTTATTTAGGTCTTTAATTTCTTCAGCAATATTTTGTAGTCTTCAATGTACGAGTCAAACTTCCTTAAATTATTTTCTGAATTTATTTTTGTGCCATTCATGGCTAGTGTGTAGAAATGCAACTGAGTTTTGTATGTTGCTGTAGAATTCTGCCGTGTTGCTGAACCTGTTTAGCAGCACTGATAGTTTTTTTTTCTTTTTTTGGTGGGTTCCTTAAGATTTTCTCTATATAGGATCATATGAGCGGAGATGGTTTTACTTCTTCCTTTCCAATCTGGATGCTTTTTATGTCTTTTTCTTGTGGACTCGTCCTGGCTAGAACTTCTGAGGTCGGATAGACATGGCGAAAGCAGATGTGACTTGTTCCTGATCTTGCAGGGTGGGGTGTGTGTCTGGAGGGGACATCCAGTCTTTGACCTTGGAGGATGTGAGGCTGTAGGTGCTCTTCTTCAGTTTACGGAAAGTTTCCTTCTCTTCTGGCTTTGTTCAAAGTGTTTTTCTCATGAAAAGGTGTTGAATTTTGTCAAATGCTTTTGTAGCGTCTATTGAGACGATCGTGTGCCTGGTTTGCTTTCCTTCCCTTCTCCAAAGCGTTGGGTTGGAAATTCAATCTCTGTGGTTTCTCGGGGATTAAAAAAACAGTCACAGTTTTACAACTCTCCCCATAAAGATCGCCAACTCACAAGAGCAGCTAAGTGTTTAGGGTGTATGAAAGAAACAAAGCCAGCTCCTGGCGTGCTCAGTAGTTGCAGGGAGAAAAAGGAACGAAAACATGGTGGCACGAAGTAAAAGCAATAAATTCAGATATGCAATTCCTTGTCCCCTGCAGAAAGGAAAAGGGAAAGAAAGGGGATGGAGAAGGCAGATTGGCAGGCAGGAAGGAAGGAGGGGAAAGGAGGCAGGGAGGGAAGCTTTCACAGGGGGGCTGTTTCCTAAACATCTTGCTGTGAGTTTCTCTAGGCCTTGTGTCTTGGTTAGTGGCAGCCTGTAATACTCTGGGTTACTATCGGGACACCAGGTCTTTTTGCCACCTTGAGAATGGAGAGTGGCACAGGCTGGGCATAATCTAACTTCCTCTGTGATTTTAAAAATAAAAGATTGGGCTCCCAGTAACATCCACCTGGCGATTTCTGGGAGGAGTTCGAAACCCCCTCCTCCAATTGAGTCCACAGCTGATGACTGGGTCATGATGAAAGGTGGTGAGAGCTGTGGACAAAGGATGGAGCTTTGGGCAAGTACCTCTCTCTGTTTGGGTCTCAGTGACTCCGGGGCCTCAGTGTAAAAGCAGAGGACTCTATCCCCAGAGGAGGTCTAGGATCCAGTAGGATATGGGTCTGTGAATCCCTTGAGTGGCTCATAGGCTTTCCACCCAATTGGCCTTTCTCTAGATGACCATATTAGTGTTCCTGACATCTCCAGGACTCTGTATTCTGAAAGCCACATGAGCTTCTTAATGCGTTGTGATGACTTCTCAGGGGGCCCCACTGGATCAGGGATGCTGTTAATACTGGAGCGGGCAGACAAGTCTCTTATCAGATATGCAGGCAGTACCCATTTAGGGGCAGAGGACTGAGTGGATGTTGAAACAGGAGATACTGATTTCCAGAGCTTTTAGTGATGGAAGGAGAAGGACCTAGGTGCTGTGGACCACCCCAGGGGCATAAGAAGTAATCAGCAGATTGTTTTTGTTTTTTTAAGATTTTTATTTATTTGACAGAGAGAAACAGCCAGAGAGAGAACACAAGCAGGGGGAGTGAGAGGGGAAGAAGCAGGCTTCCCGCTGAGCAGGGAGCCCAATGTGAGGCTGGATTCCGGGTCTCCGGGATCATGACCTGAGCCGAAGACAGTTGCTTAACCAACTGAGCCACCCAGGCGCCCCAGCACATTGGTTTAACACTCAATCTGTGCTAACCCTTTTGCCTGCATTATTTGGTTGAATTCTTAGAATTTATGAGACAGGACTGTTGCACTCATTTTACAGACAGGAAGCTGAGGCCCAGAGAGAGTGGGTGACTTGCCCAAAGGCAAACGTTGTATTTTGGGCTGTCTGGATGCCTCTGAAGGTACAGAAGTGAGTGTTGGGGAGAGAAGGGCCGCCCTATGAAGGGCAGGAAACTTTGGATCTGGGACTGGAGGTTGATGGTGTGCGTTGTCTAAGGAATGCCAGAGATGGGGTACCTACGCGAGCGGGGAGAGCGGGAGCGGGGGGGGGGGGCGGACGTGCGAGGGGAGACCCAGGATGGGGCGACTGGGGGGCTCCGAGGTCAGAGCGAGGGACCTGGACTCAGACTAGGGGTTCCTGGGAGTGAGCGGGGTCGGTGTGTACTCTGGGGACGTTCCGAGGGACGGAAGGGAGGGGCAGAACGCGGAGAGTGGACAACTTCGAGCAGGGTCCCAGGCCGGGTTGGGCTGGGTGGGCCTGCACGCGGGTCGCGGAGAAAAAGGAGGCGGAAGCAGAGCCGCCCCGCCCCGCCCCGCCCCGCCCCCGGCCCGGCCTCGCCCCGCCCCGGCCCCCGCCACCCGCCCGGCCCCCGCCGCTCGCCTGCGCCGCGCGCTCAGACCTCCCGGCTCGTCCGGCAGCGCGGGCGGCGGTGAGTGCAGCGCGGGCGCGGGTGCTGGTGGGGGGCGCGGCGGCCCGCGCGGGAGCGGGTCTTGGCGGCGCGGGCACTAGTCCCGGGCTCGGGAGCAGCCCAAGCCGGGAGACCCGCGGCATCGCGCCGGTCAGGGCGGCGGGGACCGAGGCGGACCCCGGGGGTGGAGGCGGGCTGGAGGGTGTAGGGGTCCGGCCGAGATGTGCCTCGCGGGGCCCACCGGGGCCGGGGGACAGGCTGGGTTGCGGCCGTGCTTCCGCGAGTGGGCCCATAGCCCGCGCTGGGTCGTCTGAGACAGTTTCTGGACGCCGGTCCCAGAAATTCGGCTACTAAGGGCCGGGCCGCGCCGTGTCTGCGCTTTTTGCCCAGCCAACTAAAGCGGGTGCCTTTGTGGGCACCTGAGGGTCTAGGGAGCCCCCGAGAGGTGAAAATGCGGACCGAGCGCGAAAGGAGTCTAGGCCCTGGCTAGACCCCCTCCCGGCGGGTTAAGGTGGGCGGCCGGTGAGTGCAGGGGTCGGCCCAGACCCACCCACTGCCGGTGCCGGATGGCTGCCGGTGGCACAGGCTGGGGAACCTATGGCAGAGGTGGGTATCACCCCTCCCCGCCAAGCGGGGCAGGTGGCCTCCTCCCCTCTGTTCTCTCCAGGTCAGTATGGATCTGGGCAGTGGGGTGGGTGTTGTGTCTGCACCTCCTAGTCAAGGTCAGGGGATGGGGAAATGGGCATATTCTGGAAGGGCGGTACATTCCAGAGATCAGGCCAGTTAGACCTTCACTAGTTTTCTGGTGGCCTTTGTGCTTCGGATTCATGGGGCTGATGTCATTACGTGTTGGACTGACCTTTGGTGTTTGGGAAACCCAGTTTCTGGAAGCCAGGGCCCTTCCCTTCTGAGCCCATGGGGTTAGACTCTTCCACCAGTTTTCCCAAGAGGGATAAATCCCTCCTGTTGGCCTGGTGGGCTGGTGCTGCTTCAGGGGCTGCCTGGAAGGCAGGCTGGCCCTGCGGTTCCCCTGGGGCCCTTGTAAGGAAAGACATAGTTTGCATTAGTGTGTGCTTGACTGCCTCACTTACCTTCAGACCCCCACCCGCAGCCTTTTTAGAGTGATTCTTTTAAAATAGGACTAACCTGGATGCCATTGTAAAGAGAGGCAAGAGCTAGTGTCTGGGACTCCACCACTGTGTGTGATTTTATCCTGTAGTTGGATCAGAATCCAGAGCGCAGGGCACTGCAGTAACATCTGCTGCGCTTGACTTACCTCTAAGCCAGCCTTTGTCCGGGATCTGAATGTGCTCCAGCCTAAGAAACCTTAATTGTAAATCTGCTGTGAGGTAGGGCTATCTTCCTTCTTTCCTGTTTTTCTGTTACTTTAAGGCATTAATCATGGGTGGCTTTATTCATATTTGAAAAAGTATCCTTATAATGTTGTTGTGGGTGAAGTGACTGGATTGACCTGAGACTGACGATCAGTTTCTTAGGTCTCTAAAATCCTAGTTTGGTGAGCATACCTCCCTTGCTCCTTCAGTCCCTTTTATGGGCTGGCTGTGGGGAAACCAAAGGCTAGCCTCGCCCTTTCAAGGACACAGGAGAAATGGCTCCTGGTCCTGAGGGGTTTACACTGTGGGTTGAAAGTGGAAACACACAGGAGAAAAAGCCAGTGCTCTCTAGTGTGCAGGAGGAGTGTGAGCGGAGTGGAAAGGATGGAGTTGTTAGCAAGGAGCCCAGATAGCCCCAGTGGGCTGAGTAGCAAAGCTGAGGCCTGAGCTTATGTGGCAGAAGGCACATGTGGACACAGCAGCATTCCAGAGGAGAAGGGTCTCGACAAAGCTTGGGAGGATGCACAGACTATATGGGGGTTGGACCATAAAAGGGGAGCCAACGGGGAGGGAAGGAGCCAGAAGGCATTTCCAGCCTAAGTTAACTTTTTTTTTCCTAAATATTTTACTTATTTATTTGACAGAGAGAAACACAGCTAGAGAGGGAACATGAGCAGGGGGAGTGAGAGAGAGAGAAGCAGGCTTCCCACCAAACAGGGAGCCCGATGCAGGGCTCCATCCCAGGACTCTCCAGGATCATGACCTGAGCTGAGGGCAGACACTTAACAGCTGAGCCACCCAGGCACCCCAGTCTTCAAGAGGATCAGCAGTACATGCTTTAGCTGTTAGCCAACCGTGCTCACTGGTGGTGTGTCTAACACTGCTCTCAGAAAGGGCTGGTGCCCACCTGGGACTTAAAATTCTCCCATCAAAGATGAATCAACCCAGAGCTACAGTGATGGTGGAAGAAAGGAGACTTGTAAGAGTAAGTCCTAGAGCCCTGGCACTACATCTTGTCCTGTATTTCTTTTTGCTTTTCCTGCAATAAAAACAGCCCAATGGGAGAGGTGGTCCATCTCATCAGGCAAACCGACCTCCTTAACTCTGCCTTTCTCTAGTACAGATGTGTTTATGATGTGCCCAGTTGGCCTGCCCTGGTCTGTTCTGAACTCACTGATGTTTTCTTAACCTTAAAATTGTTATTTGTGCTCAAAGTGGTACTTTCCTAGGTCACCGCCATTTCTTCTTACTGTTTGAGCCTGTGTTGGTATTCTGGGCTGCTGGGAACGCTTCGTTGGCTAACGTAGTTGTCTCTTGGGTGCAGGTTAGTTCACAGGCTTTAAGATATGGACAGGAAGCTGCCTGGCTGGCTCAGCGTGTCACTCGGGATCTCAGGGTTGTGAGTTTGAGTCCCATGTTAGCTGGAGAGATTACTTAAAAATAAAATTTAAAAAAGAAAGAAAGAAAGAAAGAAAGAAAGAAAGAAAGAAAGAAAGAAAGAAAGAAAGAAAAGAAAGGAAATACTGAGGTTTGGGTGGTGGTTCCCTGCTCACCTCTAGTAGGTAGGAAGTTCATTCACCAGGATCCTAAAAGCTCAAGGCACTCCCTCGTTTATCACTTTCTTCTTTATAGGTGTTAACTTGAGAGAAAATAACAGAATTTCAGCTACTTTTAGCTCATGGGACTTTAGAATTGACTGTGTTCCTGGAGTAAATTCACCATTGCCTTGCCTTAACTTGGAGTCCAGGGAGTTTATTTGTAGGTGATGCATTGATGTTTTTGAAAGTTCTATAAAAAATGACACTATTGCAGATGACATGGAAGATAAAGAAGATCCGGGAAGGGGGTGGGGGAATCTCAGCCTGTGAACCAAACAGCTTGCTAGCATCAGTGTTCCTTGCGTGTTCAGCAGCTTGATCTTTCATCATGGTGCCTGTTTATTTCTGAAGCTGTGATCAGGGGACACAGGGTTTATCGTATTCCCAGGCAGTCCTGTTAATGTTCTCATTGTGCTGCTTCATCAGAACTCATCATTCCTGTGGAAACTTGAGGATGTGGTTTCACCAGGAATCCAGAGGGAAGTCTCCCCCTCTGATTCCTGGGGCAGCAGCCCACTTCCCAGTGGAAGGATTTTCCATCCCGCAAATCACTCTAATTTGTACTTACGCCATCTTTAAACCTGGCTTTCAGACTGTGGTAACTTTATCTTTGATTTGTGGGACATGTCACTCCATGGAAACAGACAGAATTCAGAATGTGGTATTGGAACATAATTTCTGTGATAGTTCTTAGGATCTTGGGTGTTTTTACTGAGGGATACTGAATTTGAATTTGTTTGAGGGTAAATAGCCCGGAGAGAGAGCTGTCCGTTGCGTTTTCTCACGTTGTGTTTTCTTACTTCCTTTCTCGAAGAGGGCCAGAGATCCCGTTTTCCCGTTTCCTCTAAATTCTTCCTCCTTACTAATTTAGAGTTTAGAAAGCACCATTCACCTGGGACATTTTCCGGAACCGTGAATTGGTTAAATTCCATTATAAGAAAAACAGCATCGCAGTGTCCTTGTATTCCCAAATTTGCTAGCTAGTGGCCCTTAGTTGAAGAAGTGTGGGAAATATTCGATTTACTACATGTACAAGCCAGGTAGTGCCTTACGATTTTTATAATCAGGTCTCACTTATGTTCATATTATCGTAAAGAACACTTTTCCCCAGAGATTGCTAAAGACCAGATCTTTTTGGCCTTCCTAGCGGGTTCTCCACCTTATGTACAAACAGGACTGTTTTCTTAGGCAGTCTGGACAATCTGCAGGCCTGCCCTTTGCCCCCTCCCCCCCCTTTTCTTTTCTTGCTGAAGGAATCCCTTTTCCCCCTGCAGTGGTTTCAGTCATGTGAATATTCAAATATTGGGAGCTGGTCTCTTGGTTCCCTTTCTGGAGCTGGAGGGTGTGGGCAGGGAATGGAAGTGAATAAGCTTCCTTTTCTCTCCTGGAAAGAACTGACTTTAAGAAGCAGGGTAAAGTTGGTGGTGAAGAAGCTGCTTTATCTTCTCCCTGGGGACCTTGCCCTTTTCTGTGTTGATCTGATGTATTTTTAGAAGACTTTATCACCCACATGTGTTTAAAACCACTGTGAGAGTTTTGAAATGATGTTTTAAGGCTAGGGGTGCAGATCCTTGGCCAGGCACCTCATCCAACCAGGAGGGGGTTTGGAGATTCCTTAAACCTCAAGGCCTGTACATTGTCTTATGTTTGGGGTAATCTTTTTCTTTTCTTTTCTTTTCTTTCTTTTTTTTCCTCTTTCACCTCCCCAGTTAGAAATACTTAGAAACCCTGGTCACAGAAACTGGCTTCACTTCATCTTTTGCTTTAACCAAACTACCCTTTAAAATTTTTTTTCTTTTTTGTGGGGAGGGGATTTTATTTATTTATTTGGCAGAGAAAAACACAGCTAGAGAGGGAACAGAAACAGGGGGAGTGAAAGAGGGAGAAGCAGGCTTCCCACTGAGTGGGGAGCCCGACGCAGGGATTGATCCCCGGACTCTGGGATCATGAGCCCAGCCAAAGGCAGACACCCAACACCTGAGCCACCTAGGCACACCCCCCCAAAAAAAAAACTTAAAAAAAATTTTGTTTTAAAATTGAACTTGAATGCCTTTGGATGAGGCCTGCCTGCCCCAGTTCACCTTATAGTTTAGTCTGAAGTTTGCAGGAAGGTTGCAGTCAGCACGGGGAATTTCTGTTGTTAACAGTGTCACCCGTCATCCCTGCAGTACCGTCAAACCAACGGGCTGACGTTCGTGCCTTGCCCTTAACAAAACTCCAGACTCCTTTGGAGTTCACCTGTTTTCCCCCTCACTTCCTTTTCTGTACCAGGTGCCATCCCAAGTACCATATGGCATTTTAACGCCTATGCCCAGCATCCTCTGCTCTCAAAATGTCTCATTCTTGTTTCTGTGACTTCTTGAGGAGTACCAGTGAGAGATTTTGTAGAATATCCCTCAGATTGGGTTTGTCTGGTGTTTTTCTCACAGTCAGAGGAAGAAGGGGCATGGAGGTGAAATGCCTTTCTCATGACATCAGGGGGTACCTGATATCCACAAGACATTGTTAATAATCTGAACCTTCCTCACTAGGTGGAGGCAGTGGTTGGCCAGTGGTTGTCCATTGCCCGGTTTGTGTCTTTGTCTTTTTGTAGATTTTTCCTTAAAAGCAATGTACTAAATCCAGCCCACACCCAGGAGAGGGATGGAGGGACTAAGCTACACCCCCTGGAGGGAGGGGTATTGACACATACCATTAGGAATTCTTCTGCAAGAAAGAGTTGTCTTCTGTATTTTAAAAATACACACTCATAAAGGGCTTGCATGATAGATATCCCAATTGTACATGGGGTAGATAAGCTGTGTATGTGTGCACAACATCAGTTCTGCAGGGATGTAGTGTGGGCATCACTCTCCCAAAGCTCCGTGGGGACCCGGGAGAAGTGTAGAACCCAGCCCTTGCCCCGGAGGGGTGTAGATGTGGTTCAGTTAGGGAGACAGAATTTAACTTGCAGACAGGAAGTAATTAGGATGCACGAGGAAGGCATATGCTGTAGAGAGCTGGATTGTGTAGGCTCGGCTAGGGACACAGGGGGCAGGCTTTAAGAGAACTCCGTAGGTAACATTTACCACCCCATTCTCACCTGAAGTCTTGCTAAGGGCAAGGCGGATGTTTCCCATAACTTTCAAAGACATGACAGTTACAGTCCCCGCAGTCAACTGGAATATAGCCAGAATTGAGGAAATAAGCAAATATGAGACTTCCAAGTAACACAGATATTTATCATCAAGACAGACGCCCAAGTGTGTTTACCTTACTCATAGAAGGCACCCAAGGAAACCGGTAACTCTTATTTTGCATAGAGTTCTTACATAGTGTGTGCTGGTTTCCTATGCTCAGAGGCTTTCAGCCCCAGGCCAGACCTTCCGCAGTCTGGGATAGCACAGAACCATCAGAGGCCAACCCAGGCGTTTTCTTCTTTTTTTGTGGATTTTAAGGAAAAACAGAGAAATATGGGATCGATATCAGAAAATAGTTCAGATACTTTTTGGGCAGAGATGCTGAAGGAAGCCACCAGTCAGAATGAAGCAGTACCAGAAATTACAATGCTGAAGTTTTCCCTGTGTTCAGACAAGATGTGGGGGAGAGGGACCCCCTTGGCTGTGGGCCATTGGGCCTTTGATGTGTGTTTCTACTGATGGGAGTTGCTGTGTCGCTTCTGTCTTGATTTCTCCTGGTGTTCTACATCTTGAGGCTTATTTTTAGAATCTCACTCTCCTTCTTGGCAGGAGTTGAATTTTTTTTAGGGAGTTCTTTTTTTTATTATTTCTTTTTTATTTATTTATTTTTAAAGATTTTATTTATTTATTTGACAGAGAGAAACACAGCCAGAAAGGGAACACAAGCAGGGGGAGTGAGAGAGGGAGAAGCAGGCTTCCCCCTGTGCAGGGAACCCGATGTGGGTCTCCGGGATCATGACCTGAGCCGAAGGCAGTCGCCCAACCAACTGAGCCACCCAGGTGCCCCAGGAGTTGAATATTTTAAGGGGGTTTTCAAGTTGCTTTTGGGCTGCTGGTTCATTATGCAGTGGGGTCCCTCCCTGATGCACACCTTGCCTGGACCAGTCCGGCTCTTGGTGGGAAGGCTCCTGGCATCCGTCTGCGCCCTCCTGGCCAACTGTTCCACGCCTTCCCATAGGACACAGGTGTGCCTGTTTCTGCGTGTCCGGCCATGCCGTTACCCGCCCCCTGACCCACCCCACCCCCCCCGCCTGTGTCCCCTAGACCTCCACTTGCCCTAGAATCTGGACAGTTCCCCCTTTGGGTCTGTTCCCATACCTCCCCCATTTTGGTTAACTTTGCCTCCCCAGAGGGATTCCTTAAGACCGGTGAAAGAGGGTCCGTGTTTCCCCAGCCCCATATACACCACCACCTGAAGAACCCCCTGCATGAAAAATGGGTCATAGCATAAAATTCAGAGAACTTAATTTTGGTAAATAGGACATTTTGGATACAAATTTGGGGAAAAATATAGTGAGATTAATATTCTACACATCTTCTCACCAAATAGAAGTAATTAGAAGCTTTAATCACTCTGCAAACACTTAATGAGGGGCTCAGGGCCAGGTGCTGAGCATCAGCCTGAGATGGTTCATAGGACAAAGGACTGTGATGACGTCATTCCAGCCGCAGGTGGGAGTACTTGGGGCTGGGTTGGGGAGGGCAGCTAGGGGTTAATTTTTAATTTATGTCATTTAATTGTAAATATGTTAGGATCAATAAATATTATTGAGTCATGAAAATTTAATAAGCTATAATTAATAAATCTACTTTATTGAATTTCTTCTGGTTTTTTGATGATATAATCATTGCTGTGGCTCAGTATACAAAAGATAGCAAAGCGCAGGTAAAGAATGTCCTTCCCACTGTATCTCCCAGTCCGCCCCCGCCCCTGCCCATAGGCAACCACTGTTACCCGTTTCTTATATATCCTTCTGGAGACGTTTTATGCATATTCTCTAAGGAGATAGGTATATCCTTCTTCCTTATGCCCAAATGTTGGCTTGCTGTGAACACTATTGGGGCTTCTTTTCATGCAGTGGTGTGTTTAAGAGATGCATTTCCACATTTAAACCCTTGCTTGTACTGTATGGATGGTTGTGTACTATTCCCTTGGTGTGGATGGGCCATCACTAATCTGCCCGGTCCTCTGCCGATAGATAGTTAGGTGGTTTCTAGCCACATTGCCCAGATACCCCTGTGTGCTCATGATTTGTCACTTCACCCATGAATGGGATGGCTCAACACCTAGAAGAGGAGCTCCTGGCTCGAGGACCTCATGCATGTTACATTTTGGTAGATACTTTCATTGCAGACTTGCTGCAAAGTTGCAAAGAAAGTTGCAAAGTTAGCACAGAAGTCCTGTATTTATGCCGTCCAGCCTCCCCTATTGTAAACATCTCACATCATCAGGGTGTGTTTGTCACGACTACGAAACCAACTTCAGTGTCCTAGACTCTTAACCAACTCCGGACTATTTGAACTCAGACGAAAAACTTTTTTTTTCTATTAGATCTGTTCTAGGATCTAGTCCAGGATCCTACATTGTATTTAGTTGGTCTCATTTTCTTCTGGTCTGTGACAGTTTCTCAGACTCTCCTTATTTTCTGTGACCTTGGCAGTTTCGAGGAGTACTCTCCTGGTTCTCTGTAGCAAGTGTGGGTTTGTCTGATGTTTTCTCATGATGAGCCGGAGGTGAAGGGATAGGGGAGGAAAGCCACAGAGCTGAAGTGCACTTTTCACCCCATCCTATCAGTAGGTGCGCCATGTCCGTGTGACCTCACACTGATACTAAGCTTGACTCTCTGTCTCTGTGATATTTGACTGCATCTCCTCGGGTGAGATGAGCATCCTTTTGCCTGTGCCGACCCAGGGGAGTTGTGCAGGATGGGCCAGAGTCAACATGATGGGGGTGTGGTTGAGGAGTGGGTGCAGACCCCTGAGTCCCTGGGAGCCTTCCTGGGGAGGGCTGGTGGGGAAGGAGCACCCCCTGAAGGAGACAGGAGTGCAAGCCTGGGCCAAATGAGGGAGGTTCTCCAGCCTGGGGAGAGGAGAACAGGAAGTAGGAAGTGGGCTTAGTGGGGTCATGGCTGAAGGAGAAATGAGGCCCAGTGGGGGTGGGGGAGTGAACCTGGGGTTGGGGAAGTAAAGCAGGGAGCCAGTGGGTTGAGGTAAGAGGGGTGTTCCTTTTTAGGTTTTGTAAGGAAGGATTTGAGCCATCATGGAGCTCTTAGGAGGGGAGCTGAGAAGGAGGATTGGCAGGTGGGGTCCACTGTTGGGGCAGAGTCCCCAGGGAGATGGCAGGGCCTGTCCAGCTGGCCACACCCGCTTAAATGAAGTTTGAGCCAGAGAAGGGCTCCTTCTGAATTGAGGGCAGGCAGGCAGAGACCTGGGGGTTCGGATGGGTGGCTGAGGGAGTCAGGTCTGGAGGGGGGCAGAGGCACGGGGTCCCCACGTGGGAGGGAGGGGAGCATAACAAATGACCACGAGCTCAATGGCTTAAGTCACACAAATCCATTATCTCACGGGTCTGGAGGTCAGAAGTCCAAAAGGGTTGTCCCTGGGTTAGTATCAAGGTGTCCTGTTCCTTCTGGAGGCTCTAGGGGCAAATCCATCCCCTGGCCTTGCCCAGCTTTTAGAGGCACCTGTGTTTTGGCTCGTGGCCCCTTGCTCCAGTTTCAAAGCCAGTAGGGGAGCACCTCCGCTCTTCTCAGGCCCTCCTGCTTCCCTCTTACGAGGAGCCCTGTGGTGATGTGGGACCCACCGCGAACTCGGGAAGGTCTCCTGTCTCTCAGCCGAAGCACAGTGCCAAGTTCCTCCTGGCGTTTAAGGCACCGCACCCACGTACTCAATGCGTTCTGGGGATTAGGATGCGGAGGACTCTAGGGGGCGCTATTTGGGGTAGGAGTTTGGGTGGGTCATGGCCCCTGAACGTGGTGCCCTGGGGTCTGTGCTTGGATCTTGGCAGTGAAACCTCTGGGCCACTGTGGGCAAGTGATCTCGTCCTTGACTGCTTCCCTGCAAATCGTGAGCACGGACACTGGTACAGTAAGTGCCCCGGCTTTTTTTTTTTTTTTTTTTTAAGATTTTATTTATTTGACAGAGAGAAACACAGCCAGAGAGGGAACACAAGCAGGGGGAGTGAGAGAGGGAGAAGCAGGCTTCCTGTCAAGGAGGGAGCCCAATGTGGGACTCGATCCCGGGTCTCCGGGATCATGACCTGAGCTGAAGGCAGTCGCTTAACCAACTGAGCCACCCAGGTGCCCCATGCCCCGGCTTTTGAGCACATCAACTTGCCCCTCTCTGAGGTATGGGTTATATTAGCCCATTTTCCAGTTGAGGACATCAAGGCACAGAGAAGTTGAGCAACTCACCCAGGTTTGTACAGCTGAGAAGCGGCAGAGTTGGGCCTTTGAACCAGGGAGCTTATCAGTTCCAGAGTTTCTGGTCTTAAACAATTTGACCTGCCTTTAGGTTCCATCTTTTTTTTTTTTTTTTTTTAAGGTTTATTTATTTATTTGACAGAAACACGGCTAGAGAGGAAACACAAACAGGCTGAGTGGGAGTGAGAGAGGGAGAAGCAGGCTTCCCACCAAGCAGGGAGTCGAATGTGGGACCTGATCCTGGGACTCTGGGATCATGACCTGAGCCAAAGACAGACGCGCGACAACTGACCCACCCAGATCCCCCTAGATTCCATCATCTTAAAATAAATACATTCCATCACCTTGATTTTCTTTTGAGCTTTTCCATTCCCCTCTCCATGCCTGCCTGCTCCCATTGTCCTGTGTCTTCTCTTGTCTCTTGATCACTTCAGCAGGCCAGGCCGTGGTCCTTGCCATTCCTAGTGACCCCTGAGACATGGGTGGTGCCCGCCCACTCTTGTAAATGACTAGGGAGTGCATGCAGGGGTTTCTGGACACACCCAACCAGACTGTCCCTGCGCTCAGTGGTGGCTGTGGCCTCTGATTCCCCACCAGCTCAGCTCCTGGTTGTATTCTGCAAGGCAGCCTGTTGCGTCTTGTCCCGTCGCCCAGTGAGACCTCTCAGCATCGGCCATCATCTCTCTGTGCTTCTTTGCTTTGGGGGCTGCCTATTGATCATCTTATCAGAAAGAATGAGAAGGACACCTGGGGGGCTCAGTCAGTTAAGCATCTGCCTTCAGTTCTGGTCATGATCCCGGGGTCTTGGGATTGAGCCCCGTCTTGGGCCCCCTGCTCAGCCAGGAGCCTGCTTCTCTCTCTGTCCCTCCCCCTATTCATGCATTCTCTCTCTCTCTCTCTGTCTCTCTCTCTCTCTCTCTCTCTCGTTCTTTCTTTTCCTTATTTTTAACTTTTTATTTTAAAGATTTTATTTACTTATCTGACACACAGAGAGAGATCAAAGCAGGCAGAGAGGCAGGCAGAGAGAGAGGAGGAAGCAGGCTCTCTGCCGAGCAGAGAGCCTGATGTGGGCCTCAATCCCAGGACCCTGAGATCACGACCTGAGCTGAAGGCAGAGGCTTTAACCCACTGAGCCACCCAGGTGTCCGACTTTTTTTTTTATTTAAAGACCTTATTTATTTGACAGAGAGAAGGAACACAAGCAGGGGGAGTGAGAGAGGGAGAAGCACGCTCCCCGCTGAGCAGGGAGCCTGATGTGGGGCTTGATCCCAGGACCTGGAGATCATGACCCAAGCCGAAGGCAGATGCTTGGCCATCTGAGCCACCCAGGCACCCCCTTTCTGATTCTGTCTTGGTCATGTTTGCACGCCTCCACACTTCCCTTTCCTACCCACATCTTGACACGATCTCCTGCTTTGACATCACAGGGTGCCCTGTTGAGAAACACCACTGTTCTTAGGAATCCTGGAGGAAATGAAGGATTTCAGACCCAATTAAGTGATTCCAGTTCTGGAGCATGTTTGGTGACACATTGGCCAAATACAGGTGTTGTTACCTTGAGTGGAACCAGGAAACCATCTTTTCCTGACACTTGTCATTGTATAAAGATCTTCCTGCAGAAATAGTCTCAGCTTCTAAGTTGAGGTGTTAGGGGAAAACCCTCCCGTTTACGTCTGCTTCCAGATCTTGATGCCATCCAAGATGGGTCTGGTGTTCTACCCACATTTGTTGGAAGTGACAGGGTAGCCAGCTGGTTGTGGGTTGCCTGGGGTGAGCCCAGAAATCCCACATCCAGGGAAACCTCTCCATCCCGATGGGTCACCCTATAAAGCACCCATGGTGTTTTGAGCCTAGTTCTAGGTGCTAGGGATACAGATTTTAATAAATTGCAATCCTTGCCCGCATAGGGCCCACAGACTGATCCGGAAGCCAGACAAGTAAAGTGCTCTGTGACAAGTTCAGCAGAGAAGCATGTCTTGGTCACAGCTAACACATGCTCACTGCTTCTGTGCCCCTCATTGTTCTGGGTGCTTTTCACAAGGGGACTCATTGAATCCTCCCAAGAGCCTTAAGACACTATCAGTGTCCCCATTTCATGGATGGGATAACCAAGGCACCAGCATCATGTCATGAGGCATGCCATCTGACCAGAGGCAATCCGGCTGCAAGCCCTGTGCCCTTGACCTCTGCACCATGTAGAGAGGTTCAAGCAGGGATTAATTCTCCCCTGAGATCGCTTCTTGGGGGAGGTGATGTACACGCCGGGTAGGACGGCTGAGAGGAATTTGCAGCCGGTCGGTCGGGAAGGAAGGACAGCAAGAGCGGTGGAAAGAGCCTGTCTGGGATGTGTCTGGGGACAGGCTGCAGACACATCATAGATGTATAGTGTAATGGGTGGTGACGTGGGAGATGGGGTAGACCTAGGGGTTTGTGGTGCCCTGCCATCTCAGGCCACCAGAACCTTTGGTCACCCTAGCCTCGGGGGCACTGGGCGTGTCAATGTCAGAAAGACCCCAGTATTTTTGGTTTTAGGTCAGTGGGGCCCCATGATGGGCTAAACTAAGTCTAGTAGAATTTGGAGGCTCAAATTGTGACTTGGCTTGTGACACGGAGACTGGAGATTTCTAGCTATGCCTTAATTTTATCCCTTTAGTGATTGAGGTGAAGCTCGCATAGCAGTAAACTCCCCATTTCAGAGTAACAGCTCAGCGGTGTGTAGCATGTTCCCAATGTCATGCCAGCACCACCTCAGTCTAGTTCTAGAACATTTTCAGTTAACCTGTACCGATTCACGCTCCCCCCACTTCCTCCCCACACCCTCCCTCCAGCCCCTGGCCACACCGACTGACCTTCTGTGTCTGGGTGCACCTGTTCTGGGCTCTTTGTGGAAATGGAACTCATGCTCTATACGGTCTTTGCATCTGGCTTCCCTCCCCCAGCGATTTCCTGGGGCTGACTGCGTGGTGAGGCTCGTCTGCCAGTCGTCCCCATACCCAGACATACCCCATACCAGAGGTCAGCCCTTGCCCGGGAATTTAGGATTCCAGGCAGAGCTCCGCACATGCGCATGGACACAGAATGGAGAAAATGATCCCCAGAGCAGGGGAGAATGCCCAGAATAGCGCCCCCACTCAGGTGTTCCGGCAGTACTGAGACCGTTCAGACCTAACTTTCTCGGAGCAGATCTGTTGCTCCAAGTGAGGCCTCTGTGGGATCATTCCAGTGTCCCGAGGTCTCAGGACCTGCTCATCAATGTGACCTAAGGATGTGAGGATCACCGGGCCTGGCGACAGCGTGGCTTCTTTCCAGGATTTTGAGGGTGCTTCGCTTCTCTTTCCATAGAGCACTATGAAAAGGCCGAGGCTGAGCTGCTCTGAGACTGCTGGCAAGGGGCCTTTGCCTTTCCCACCCCGGGTGCTACAGCAAGTCATGGAGACGCCTAGCACCACGAGGTCCCTTAAATATGCAGCTTCGGCCCGCATTGTATCTCTGGGAGGTTCTGGGATCTTCCCCTACTGTCCTTCCTCTAGAACAAGAAGGAAGAGATTTGTGTGTGGATATGTGTCTTTGATTGATGTTAAGGTCCTGGCCCCCGGTCCTTATTAGAGAAGTAGATTGTTTTTGTTTTTGGATTTTTTTGAAGATTCATTTATTTTAGGTGGGCAGGGGGCAAGAGGGAGAGAGAGAGAATCTCAAGGACCCTGAACCCTGAGATTGTGACCAAAGCCAAACCAAACCAAGAGGTGGACACTTAACCAACTGCGTCACCCAGGTGCCCAAGGAGTAGATGATCTTGAATCACAAAGTCATCAATGACAACATTAGTTGGAATCCATATAGATATTTTTCCTCCCTGTCTTGAGTGTGTGCTGTGAGAGTGTACAGGAAATGTGTCTTTTTACATGTGTAAGGGAGGCAGAGAGAAAGAAAGGCGTTCCAGTGTGTCGCTCCCATATTTTCACGTTTCATTTGGGGGTAAGGTGTGCAAAACGAGGCTGCCGATTGTGTCTGTGTCTCTTGGCCTGGGAGGTGTTGGGTGAGGTCAAGGGCAGTCTGGAATCCGCCGGATGTGGGTTCAAGCTCTAGCCCTTCAAACTCTAGCCCTGTCTCACATTGTGTGGCTTTGGACAAGCAGCTTGACTTCTCTGGGCCCCAGTTTCTCAGTGTGTGAGTTAGGACGATGATAACAATAATCCATCTGTAGGGGCACCTGGGTGGCTCAGTTGGTTAAGCGTCTGCCTTCAGCTGAGGTCCTGATCGCAGGGTCCTGGGATCGAGCCCCGCATCTGGCTCCCTGCTCAGCGGGGGAAGCCTGCTTCTCCCTCTCACTCCCCCTGCTTGTGTTCCCTCTCTAGCTGTGTTTCTCTCTGTCAAATAAATAAATACGATCTTTTAAAAAAAACAACAACTCAGCCCTATCCAGCAAAATCTTACTTCTTAGTATTTCATTTTCTCTTGTTAGGCAGAAATTAAATTATATTTTAATTAATTAATTAAATTTAAATATAATTTAATTTTTCTTCTTGGGGGCAAGGGTGGGAGGTAGAGGCAGCTACAATGAAAACAAGATTGAGAAATCCTGTTCTGTACCCGGGTTTGTACCGGACTCAGTCCCATAAGCCCAGAAATGTATATAGTCCCTCACTGCCCATTTAAGAAAGCATCTCTCACCGAGGAAATCGTGGAGACTTGAAGCAAAGGGAATTTTCAACTGGGGACCCCCAGAATTCCAAGTGACACATTGGCAGGTGAGAAAGTGGGGCCAGGATTGCATAGCCGGTCATGGGCCAATTTCCAGGTCTGCCTCCAGCCCTTCTTGCGTTAGAAATGCGTCTCCGTGCATCAGACATCCCTCCTTTCCTGTGACCTGCTGTCCCGCTGGGCTTCGTGACCTGGGGCCCCAGCGCAGCATGGAAGCTCAGGGCCTCTGGTTCCTTGAGTCTTCAGAATTTCCAGATGGTCGCCACAGAGCATTGGGCTGAGCGCCGTCTCCGGGCTGTAGGGCCTGTGGGGCTGCCCAGGCCACAAGCCCAGTGAGCAGCCCTGGTGTCATTTTCTGATTTGAGTAATAGGTTTGGAATGCCTGCCTCTCTGTGGATTTGGAAGTCGCTAATGGCAGAGCCATTCTGAGGTGGGGAACGTGGAGGTCCCCCAATCCTGAGCGGTTCCTTCATCTCTATGGGGACAGAAGGAGAGATGGATGGAGAATGGCCTTCAGCGCATTCTTTTAAATGGGCAGTCAAGAAAACCCACTCTCAGGGGCCTAATAACAAAGTTAAACAAGTGGGGAAGGAGGAAGGAGACCCCTGTGTTGGCTCCTTGATCCCCCCCTGGAGGCTCGCGGTAACCATGACAACCTGACAGGCCCCAACCAACCAACCCCCCCCCCCCCCAAGGGGTTCTCAAGGCTGTGCTTTTTGGTGGCAAAGCTCTGGCTTTGCTCTGGACTCCAAGGTGCTTTTCTGTTTGTCCCAGAAAAAGGAGCACAGGTGTTAGACGGGATTGTGCTCACACGGCGGCACGTGGGTGTCTGACCTGGAGAGAGAGAGAGAGAGAAAGAGAAAGAGAAAGAGAAAGAGAGAGAGAGAGAGAGAGTGTGTGTGTGTGTGTGTGTGTGTGTGTGTGTGTGTGTGTGTGTTGGGGTGTGAGGACCAGGATGTGGAGGCAGCTTGAGCAAGGGGGTGGCTCCGTGGGTGGCGAGGTGGTCCTCCTGTCCCCTGGCGAAGCCAAATTAAAAAGAAATGGTTAGGGGGGCATGTGTGGGGAGAAGAAAGAGAAGAAGGATTGAGCAAAGTGGCATTTCCTGGCCTGGGGCCTGGGGAAGGGAGGCTATGGAGTTTATTTGGAAAAGGCTTCAAACCAGCTGCTTATAGGTTTGGTTGTGTTTTTACTCCCCAAGCCTGTTGCTCTGGTCCCTTTTCAGAATTCTCAGCATTGTTTACGTGGCTGTTTGATACAAAATCAATGTTCCCCGGAGGCAGTGTCCTAGAGTTCAGAAGCTAGGCTGCAGCCAGGACACCAGCGATACGTGCGTGATATGCCAGCCAGCTTTGATTTCCAGAAGCTCAGGCCCTTCCTTCCTTGAGAGGAAAGGAGGCCCCCAGCCCCAGCACCCCCATGTCTGCCCTTGACAACACAGCTATCTTGGGTCACTTTTTTTTTTTTTTTATTGTTACTTAGATTTTTTTTTCCAGTGTTCCAAGATTCATTCCCCATTCCCCACACCCAGTGCTGCACGCTTTAGGTGTCCCCAGTACCCACCACCAGGCTCTCCCATCCCTCTATCCCCCTCCCTCCAAGTCCCTCAGTTTCAAACTTTCTGTGTCCAAAGTCTCTGTTGTTTCGTTTCTCTCCCTGGGTTACCCTAGTTCCCATTTACTTTCCTTCTCCCACTGTCCTCCAGGTTACCTTGGGTCACTTTTAAAGGAGGGAGCAGTGGTTCCGAAGGGGAGGGACTCGGCTTCCGAGTTGAGTCATTGTTTCCCAGCAGTTTGACCCAGACTGTTTTTTCTGCACAATTCAGGTGCCCCAAGACCTCATTTTCCCTCCCAAAGCACTCTGCTTGCCACCACAGCACCCCGTGCTATTTTAGGCCCTCTGTTTTCGGCCCTTGCGGTTTTCGGCCGTGAGTCAGTTTTCAGAATAAATTGTATAGGCAGATGAGGGTCTGCCTTTCCTGAGACAGGAAGGGACAGCGAGTCCTTGACGTTGTACGAGGTGGTGAATTCCTCCAGCGCACCGAGGCGACCGCCCGCCAGCCAGAGTCCGTGCGCACACAGGCCAGGCCAGAAGCAGCAGTGGGGGCCTGGGGTTGGGTGGGGTTGGTGTTCTGGGCGCCCTGGCGGGGAAGGGACATCAAGATAACTTCAGGGGGGAACCTGGTAAAGAACTGTCCTAGGGCTGATGTCTGTGGTCTGCCTCCCTTCTTCCTTCTGCTTTTCTGTTCCTGTGGGTCACAGGAAACTCACATCACGCCACAACCACTTTTCACAATCGTTTTCTCATTGTTAAACCCTGGACCTGTTTGTACAAAGATGCCTTGTGATCTCTTTAGCTCCCCTCCTGCCTTCCTGATTAGTAACTATCCCCATAGAGTAGGATGCAGCCGAGGGGCCTTCCAAGGTTTGCGTCTTGCTTCCCTGACAGACCTGCCTCATCTATGCTTTCTAGGGTCAGACCTTTCGTCTTCTCTCCCACCTGCCAGGGCTCCCCATGTTCCAGAGTGCTGCCGCCCTATAGAAACAGAAACGTGTGAGCCACGTGCGTAGTTTAAACGTTTCTTGGCAGGCACATGTTAGAAAGTACAAAGAAACGGATGAAAGGGATTGCAGCAATGGTAGTATCATTTCCAATATAAAGAATTAGGAATGAAATATTTCACGTGAATGTTTTACTACTTTTTGAAATCCAGAGGATATCTTATGTTGGTGTCATAACCATAGCTAATATAACCATAACGCATAACGTATAACCATAGCTAATATTTTGTATAACGTATAACCATAGCTAATATTTTGTCCAAAGCATTTGATCTCATTTAGAACCTATTATATTCGCTGTTGGAAAAATAGAGTCACATAGCCAGGGTGCCCCTTGAAAACTTCTGTAAGTTTTCCAATAATTGCCTGGTATATTAGATTGCATTTATTTATTTATTTTTAAGAGAGAGGGAGGGAGAGAGTGTGCAAGTGGGGGCGAGGAGCAGAGAGAGAGAGGGAGAGAATCTTAAGTAGACTCGGTGCTGAGCAGGGAGCCCCACGTAGGGCACGATCTCACGACCCTGAGGTCATGACCTGAACCGAAGTCTGGTATCGGACACTTAACCGACTGAGCCACCCAGGTCCCCCTGGATTTTAAGTTTAAACCGTTTACACTTGAAATATAATGGAAAAATTCAGTGCCTGCGTCACACCAGCCACATTGTGAGTGCCCAGCAGCCGTGTGTGTGTGTGTGTGTGTGTGTGTGTGTGTGTGTGCTGGGCAACCATGTTGGACAGCCCAGATGGAGAACATTTCTGTTCTTCCAGAAGGTTCCATGAGGCAGGCTTATACAGTAAAGCCCAAACACCTCCATGGGGCTTTCAACCTGTCTAGCTTTATTGATTGATTGTGTTTGAGATGTGTCCACTTTCCCATGCTTCTCTTTCCCCCTCTGAAGTCCCCTGTCCTCCCTTCCTCCCCTGGAGAATCTCCTCTTTTGGTCTCTGCTTAAAGGCAAAGAGCTTCCTTAAAGGAGTCTTCCCTTCTCCCGGAGGCAGAATTAATTGCTGACTCCGCCTCCCGAGGGTTCTCAAAGACCAGGCAGAATGTGGGGGAAGAGGCGGCAGGCCTGTCCAAGCCCCCAGACCATGGCACACTGCCCTGGGAGCTCATTTCCCCATTTCTCCTGAGGCAGGTTTGAATGGATTTTCTAAGGTCTCGTTAGCCCTGCCCCTTTAGAAAAACAGAGCGACACAAAGAGCCGCACTGTGTCCTTCTCCAGCTGCCCCAGGCGGCCGAGCCCAGGGCTGCACCAGGAACACGCCCTGGGTACAGGCCACGTAGCTCTAGTTGGCTCAGCTCTGCCCCCACCCCACCCTCCCGGGGCAGGGACCTGGGGGGGGGGCAGGAGGATGAATGGGGGGAAACTCTTTCTTTGCTCTCACAAAAGGAAATATGTGCCTGGCTCTTCTGATACTCCGTTTTCAGAATGGGAGCTGGTGTGTATGTGTGTTAACTTTTTAAAAACCGTAATAGGAAAGAACACACCTCCTCTTTGTACCACTTGAATTCTCATGTGGTGTGCACACTGTGTAACCGCTCCCCCCCGCATGAAGAACAAGGGCAGGAGCCGCCCCTTAGAAGACCCTGCATCCGCCCCGCTCCCCTTCCAGCCTCCACTCCTCACCGCTCCAGGAACCACCTCCCTGCCTTCTGGCCCAGGACTCATTCTGCCTGCTTCTAGATGTAAAGGGCATCACAGGAGGGTGCGCGTCTTTGCCTTCTGGCTTCTTTCTCTACCCACTCTATTTGTCATAGTTTGCGGTTGAGTTTGAATGCCTTTGTCTTTTCCGGCATCTAAAGTGCTTTTAGTAAAAACCACAATGGTTCGAAAGAAGACAGTACTCCATGCAAGAGGCAGGCCGTTGGGTAGTTTTGAAGTGTGAGGAAGAGAGGCTTCTGCTCTAATCGGGGTGATGTGTGCCCTTGGGGTTTGTCTAGGTTTTGATGACTTGGGGTTGTAACTATTTACCTTTTAGCTTTACTTAAGGAATCCCTTGTTCAGAATATCATTCTTGGGTCTGGGAGGGACATTAGCTCCCTTTAGCTCCTGGACAAAGCTGGACACAAGCTGTGTCTTCATGTTTTCTGTTTGTCCAGTCGAAATGGGAAGATTTGGGTAGAAAAGGGAGGGCGGTGTTGCTTGCATTTCTGATCTAGTGTCTTCTGGTTTTGCTTTAGGTAAAATGTCTGTTCCAGGATCCTACCAGGCGGCTGCTGGGCCTTCCTCGGTGCCAACCGCACCCCCCTCCTATGAAGAGACGGTGGCCGTCAACAGTTACTTCCCCGTGCCTCCTGGCCCGGCGCCGGGGCCGACCACGGGACTGGTGACAGGCCCGGATGGCAAGGGCATGAATCCACCCGCCTACTACACACAGCCTGTGCCCGTCCCCAATGCCAATGCAAGTACGTGCCACCTCCCATGCCCCCCCTTACCTCTCCTTGGCCCTCCACCCTGGCCTTGGGGACTCTGTGAGAATCAGGGGAGCCACGGAAGTGACTCTGCTGAAGGGTCAAAGCCAAGTGCTGGTCATTCCAGCCTGACCCCTTATCCTGAAACGCGTCCCACCTAGGCTTCCGGGTTCCATGTCTGGGAGCTTGCGTCTTTTCCCTAACAAAGCACAAGTCAGCCACAACGCAATCCTTTGGTGCTAACCACAGAGACCCACCAACAATCCCAGAGATATTGGGGAATGGGAGTTTGTTTTTAAGGGTCTCACCTTTCCTGCTGAGGCCAGGGCTGGAGTGGGGGAGGGAGCAGAAACAGCCAGGAGTTAGGAGCTGGTAAGCTGACAGTGTCCTAGCCCCGCAGCCTGCCAAGTCTTTGTGGCTTCCTAGCCTTCCAGCAACTTCTTCCTGGCCTTGTCCTCTGGGACTTTCAGCCACCCAGGTGTGTCCAGATGTGTAGCTAATTCAGTTTCCCAAGCATCTGAGGAGGGAGGAATCGCCAACTCAGAGAGTAGGCCTGTGAGTCAGACTGCCCCAGTTCACCTTCTTCCTGGCGCCTCAGTTTCCCCGCCTATAAAATAGGGTTTATCAAGTGCCTCCATCAGTGGGCTGTTGAGATGAAATAAAGTTCTGCGAGTAATCTTTTGATAAAAGCAAGCTGTTGTCGTCATGCTCGAGTAACTTTGACCCCTTCAGATAGAAGAGAACAAGGTGACTTCAGACTGATCATGCTCTGATCAATAATTTATTGCACCAAAAAAAAAAAAAAAGACTTTAATACAGTTTACATGTAAGGGGTCAGGTATGCTTAAAATGCTCTTCTGGAAGGAGAGTCTTTCTAGGTCTTTCTAGGAGTATTAAGTTTGTTGGCTTGGACACCAGTGACTTCCCTCTACAGAAATGGCATTCCAGCGCCGCGGAAAGGAACAGAAGGAAGTCATTTTGACAGAAATACAAGCTCAGACAACTTTGCCAAAAGCCAAAAACATTCTGAATGCTGAGGACTTGACGATTTATATCACTCTAGGCTCTCCTCTGGTGACTGTGAACGCCTGTGCATATTTTTCACATCGTTTTCTCTTTTTAGCATGATTTTATAAACTCGTTTCATGGGTCTGCTCCATTCCCAGACTCCTTGCAAAGCCCGGGCCAGCGTCCCCAGGCTCAGTGAATGCCAGCCTTATCGCTGGGCGTTGGACTGAGTCAGGAGCCCGTGTGAAATGAGGGAACTGTGTAATCGAGGGTTCACCATGTCCTGGAGTGTGAGCTGCTTTACTGTCCTTATCTTCGTGGAATCCCAGCAACAACGCTGTTACTTCCATTTTTAAAAATAAAAGCGTTAGGGAGCTACAATTCCTGTCCCCTAGAGCTCACTCTTGCCAGGTGTCTGATTCGGTGGGGTTAGCATAGTGCAGAGTTGTGCAAGCATCAGCACTCACTCCAGACTATTTCCAGGGCCCCAAGAAAGAAACCCCCTCCCTCGCCCCTGGCAACCAGTAATCTATGGATGAAGATAATTGAGGCTAACGTCTAGTCATACTGCTGTTTCTGGAATTACCATCTGCAGACCACCTTCGTGGAACCACACAGAGAGCCTTCTGGGGACCCTTCCCCCGGAACCTGCTGACTCTGCTTGTCCCGGCGTCCGGGGGGGGGGGGGGTGTGCAGCAGGGGGCATTAGCAGTAAACTCCCCACCCGATTCTGTGGTCAGTGAGTTGGAGAGCCTGGTCATGCTGAGCCAGATACCCGCTCTAAGAACCCCTCTCCATCACATGTGGTGGGGGTTGGGGGTGTGGAGAGTCCCTCAAAGGATGATGCTGGAAATCTGCCACTGTTTTGGTAAAATACACGTCCCGTAGAAATCACCGGAAGCGTCTCTCAGGGTACAGTTGAGTGGCATTAATAAGCACGTTTACGTGCAACCATCACCGCCATCCGTTTCCAGAGCTCTCAGGTCTTGTACCATGGAAACTCTGTACGCGCCCAACAGCAGCTCCCCTGCCCCTGCCCCAGCCCCTGGCGCCGGCCATCTCTTCTCTGAATTGGATGACTCCAGGGGCCTCACACACAAGACGTCCTGCCGTGTGTGTCGCATCACTCAGCTCACGTCCCGGAAGTCCGGCCGCGTTGTAGCGTGGGTCAGAACGTCACTCAGCGTCATGTCCCGGAAGTCCAGCGGCGTTGTAGCGTGGGTCAGAACGTCACTCAGCGTCATGTCCCGGAAGTCCAGCGGCGTTGTAGCGTGGGTCAGAACGTCACTCAGCGTCATGTCCCGGAAGTCCGGCCGCGTTGTAGCGTGGGTCAGAACGTCACTCAGCGTCATGTCCCGGAAGTCCGGCCGCGTTGTAGCGAGGGTCAGAACGTCCTTTCAAGGCCAATCGAGATTCCACTGTGTGGCCAGCCCCCGTTGTGTTTACCCGTCCGCTCCCCCGTGGGCACGCGGGTGGCTTCCCTGCTTTGGTTCTCATGTACGGTGGGTGGGCGAGCCCGCGGTGGAGACAGGCCCCCACCTCCTGGCTGTCTGACAGACGCTTTCCCCGCTCACCGGTCGCCCCGACCTGTCCCCCCAGTTGCTGTGCAGACCGTGTATGTGCAGCAGCCCGTCTCGTTTTTCGACCGTCCGGTCCAGATGTGCTGTCCTTCCTGCAACAAGATGATCGTGACTCAGCTGTCCTATAATGCCGGCGCCCTCACCTGGCTCTCCTGCGGGAGCCTGTGCCTGCTGGGGTAAGTCCAGGGCCCACTAGGCCCCCAGGCTCCTCCTAGTTACTCTCCAAGGATTTCTCCACTGCAGCTCTTGTAGCTGCTGGGGGGGGGGGGGAGCCGCGGGCCATGTATGGCTGGGTGTTAAGCCACACCCCCTGGCCTCTTCCCTGGATGCCAGTGGCACCCCTCCCTGCACAGACACCGTCCCCAGGGGGCAACCACTGCTCTTGAGCACATCAACACCTGGAAGCTGCTGTCCCCTCCACCCGCTCAGACCAGTCCCCGAGGAATGTCTTTTTGATAATACTGTTTGTCCAACTCTGAGAGAAGTTTTGAACACCTTGCACGTTAAAATATTTTATAATCATCTCTTCGACACTTCTTATCTTTTTAGGACCCTGAATATTTTTCCCGTTGTCTACAAGCAAAGTGTGTCTTTCTGTCTGCACCGAGGGTATTATGTTTTTTTAAAAAAAAAACTTTTAAGATTTGATTTATTTATTTGATAGAGACAAAGAGAAAGAGTGCAAGCAGGGGGAGCTGCATGCAGAGGGAGAAGCAGGCTCCCCACTGAGCAGGGAGCCCAGTTGTGGGGCTTGATCTCAGGACCCTGGGATCATGACCTGAGCCGAAAGCAGATGCTTAACCATCTGAGCCCCCCAAGGGTATTATATTGAAAGATCATTATTTTTGTTTTGGGAGAAATTTGAGGAAGCACAGTTTATCCCCCCCAAAACAGAGAAAGGCAATCTCCTTTTTGCTGGCTCTGTTTTCTTCCTCGAAGGAAAGTGTTCTCTTTTTTAGGATCCCTGGCCTCATAAAGCTGGCTTGTTCCTCATTATTTGTGGAGGAAGTGGAAGAAGGAACGGTATTTCTCATCCTCATTTCGAAGAGAGGCCCAAAGCCCCAGAGAGCTTAGCATCCTTGAGGACATGTGTTCAGTCGGGGTAGAAAGGAGAGCCAACAGGTTTCTTGGCACCTGATTGATTCCCTGTCCTGCAGGGGACTGCAGTGAAGGCTGACCTTTCCAGTCCCTGGACTGAAAATGTGAAATAAAAGCCCTTGGACACTTGTATTAAAACTAATTTTTATCCTGGAAACCAGGGAAAGGCAGGATGAGAACTTTTGAATGACAGCCTCCCGCTGATCTAGCTCTCAAGTTGAGGCACCTTTTCTGTCCCTCCCTCCTTTTCTTTAAATGTAGCCTGGTGGGTTCAAATCCTACCTCTCACTGCTGTGTGACTGTGGGCAAGTGACTTCACCTCTCTGTGCCACAGTTACCCCCCTCTGAAAACTGGAGGTAGTAATGCCCCTAATTGAATATGTGTCCGAGCTGTGGTTTCGGTTTTTTTTGTTTTTTGTTTTTTGTTTTGCATAAAAGGGCGGTAAGGATTAGCACTGATGTATTGCCACTGCCCTTGCTTGAACTTGGGTGAACTTGGGCAGTAGGAAGAAATTTTTTGCATAAGGTTTTTTCCTAATCAGGCTGTGTCCTGTTTCTGCTTTATGCAAATCAGTGTCTTCCTGTAACTTGATTTTTTTTTTACTGAATTATAATTGACATGCAGTGTTGTATCAGTTTCCAATAGACAAGATAATGATTTGCTATTTTTATACATTGTGAAATCACCACGATAGGTCTCCTTAACCACCTGTCGCTCTGTCAAGTTAGGACGGTGTTATGGATTATGGTCCCTATGCTGTGCATTATCAAATACTGATTTTTTTAACCAAATTTCGGCCAACATTGGTCATAAGGCTGTGGGTTTTGGGTTTTTTTTTTAAGATTTTATTTCTTTATTTGACAGAGCGAGATCACAAATAGGCAGAGAGGGAGGCAGAGAAAGAGGGGGGAAGCAGGCTCCTCACTAAGCAGAGAGCCCGATGTGGGACTCCATCCCAGGACCCTGAGATCATGACCTGAGCCGGAGGCAGAGGCTCAACCCTCTGAGCCACCCAGGCGCCCAGTGTAGGAGTGTTTTCTGATAGCAGCCAGCTCTCCAGCACCAGCTGCGTGGCTGTTCAGTTCAGTTCTGGCACTAACTGCTTGGAGTTAGCACGGAGCCACGGCCGCAGGACCCAGTCCTCTAGACTGCCCCCCATCAGAGCTGTGAGTCACAGGTCTCAGGCCACCTGGACTTCTGCCGACCGGCCATAAATTGAGGATCCTACTTCTTCTGGTTTGCTGATTTGCTAGAGCAGCTCATAGAACTCAGGAAGCCACTTTATTTATATTTACCGGTTTATTACGAAGGAAAAATGTGAGCAACAGCTTGATGAAGAGAGACAGAGGACAAGATCCAGGGGTCCCCAGTGCAAGAACTTCCGTCCCCATGGACTGGGGTGTTACCACTCTCCTGGCACAAGGCTGCGCTTACCAATCCCAAAGCTCTCCAAATAGAGTTGTTCAAGCGTTTTCATAACCTGACCCAAGGGTCTTTCTGGTGACCAGCCCTATCTTCATGCTGGGACCCTGCCCTGGTTGCCTTATCAGCATAAAATCACTGAGACTGGAAGGGGCTTGTTTTGAATAACAGAAGGCGGTCACTCCTGTCACTCAGGAAATGCCCAGACTTTTGGAGCTCATAGCCTGCAAACTGGGGACAAAGACCAGATCTGTTTTTTATTCTGAGACCTCCTGCCTTGTGTGCACTGGTACTGGGTTACGTAGATTAAGAGATGTTATTTGGGGAATTTTGTTTGGTGGTTACTGTAACACGTGCCCTCTCCATCTACACAGCGCGGTTAGCCAGCTACAGCCCTGGGGCCAAATCCAGCCCATACTAGTAAGCTGGGAACAGACCACGCCGGCTGTCTGCAGATTCTCTATGGCACTTTTGGCAGAACAGGGGCCGCGTAGCCTAAAATATGTACTATCTGTCCCTTGACAGAAGAAGGTCACCGACCCCAATCTAAGGCTGAAAGACACTCGGCTGACCCAAGAGTTGAAAATACCCCCAGGACCACATGTCTGAGAGATCAGCCACGGCTGGTGAATTCGTCGCCTAGGGCAGCCAGGACAGATAACCACAAACCCGGGGGTGTAAAACCATACAGCTCTGTTCTCTCACAATTTTGGAAGCCGGAAGTCCACAGTCAAGGTGCTGCGCTCCCTTGAGGACTCACAAGGGCAGAGAATCCTTCCTTACCCCCGTTCAGCTTCCAGTGGCCCCGGCTGGTCCTTGGCTCGTGGCTGCAAGACTTCCGTCTCGGGCTGTGCCCCTCCCTGTCTTCCTGTGTGTCCCCACCTCCTCTTGTAAGGACATCGGTCATTGAGTTGAGGGAGCCCACCTGGCTCTTCCACAATGACCCCATCCTGAGATCATTCATGATCCCTGCAAGGATGCTTGTTGCGAGTACAGTGAGAGTGAGAGTTGCTGTGGGGTCAGGGCGGCCGACCCATCTCTGGTGGCCGCTGTGCAACACGGGGACAGAGGGTGATGTGCTCCATGTCTGGCTGTCTTTGTCCCCCAGGTGCATAGCGGGCTGCTGCTTCATCCCCTTCTGCGTGGACGCCCTGCAGGACGTGGACCACTACTGTCCCAACTGCAAAGCTCTCCTGGGCACCTACAAGCGTTTGTAGGACTCGGCCAGACCCGGAGGGAGCCGCGTGCCGCCGGAAGCGCTCTCCGACTCTCACCCCGTCCCACCCCTGGTGGGGGGGTGGGGTCCCACCTCGGTAGCCTCATCTCTCCAGGGGCTTCACTTTCGTGTCTTCTTTTGGGGGAAAAAATATCGCAAAAGTAACACACGTCCAAAACCCCAGAGATTGCTGCTTGGAGTCGAGCACAGGACATGCAAAGACATTCATCTTGAGTGCTGGTTCCCGCCTCCCGCGTGGCCAGGCCACCCCACATGGACTGTCATCCCATCCGCATATCTTCCGGTGATTGGCCATTGGCCAGCTTCACTTCTTGCCTCCGTGGGCCTTTCTGGGGGCAGTCTCAAGCCAAGAAGCCACAGGTTGCCTTATTTTTCCAGACTGTTCTGGCCTGAATTCGGCCAATCCAGCCTTTAGTGCCTGCGGATGTCCCGTTCACCTGTTCCCATGGCCCATGATCTTTGCCTTATTAGCGAAGGACTTGGCTCTCAGAGTGTCTCACTGCGGGCTTCTCAGTAGCACACAAATTCACTTTATTTCTTCATTCCTTTTTAAGTACCATGAGGAGGTATTCCCATCCACCAGATTCCCACACACCAGGCCCTAAATGCGGCTAGAGATACAGGGCTTGACCTCATCACAGATCTGCCTTCCCTTGGTTCTCAGTACCCCATCATAAGGGCTTTTTCCTTCTAGAAGAATTGTTTGTCTTAACCCTTTTTATCACCTTTTGGTCTTAAGCACCTTTGAACATAATTTTGAAAGGAGAGATTTATAGAACCATTTTTCTTAATCATAAATTGCCACTACTTTGCTCTTGGTCAAGGCATTCTTTGTTTTTGTTTTGTTTTGTTTTGTTTTGTTGGTCCTTAGCAGAAAAAGCAATGGAAAATTTTATCCACTCCCTTTACCTGGGTTTGGTGCGGTTCTTAAAAACCTCTCTAGTGGGACTCTTCAAGGAGGACCCCTTTGGGGTTCCCAGTGGTGTCTTTAGAGAGACAGGAACGCACAGGGCGAGCACATCCAGGTACCGCGACACTGGAGAGCTTGGGGACCTGACTGGATCAAAGGAATCTAAATTCTGGGTTTTTTTTTCAGAAGTACAGTTTGTTATAGGACATCAGAAGACATGATTTCCAGGACTCAGTCAGCAAGCCAGAGTTCTCAGTTAGTTGCTGCATCATCTTTGAAATCAAGATAAAGCCGGGCTCGACTTTCAAGAGTGCCCGTGTTGGTAATAAATAGACACAGGGCGTGCACGTGAATAATAATATGTAGAAATCAAGCCTAGACCTGGAACAAAAATCTGTATATCGGCCGAAAATTATAGTGGTAACCAGTGATCCAGCTTATTCAGTCGGTGTTTGGAAAGTTCCAGTAATTATTTTTGCAATGAATACGGATATTACATAGTACTTTGGTGTTATCTGCTTTTGAAAAAATAAAGTCTTTAGTTCACTCGGTGAACTATTTATCAATCCTTACGGTGGGAAGAAAGGTCTTGTGTTGTGTTTCCAGCCACTGCTACAAAGAACCTTTATTTGTTCCATGAAGGTAGAAAACCCTTCATGATAAAAACCTCAGACTCACTGAATATCCCTCCAGGTCAGGATGACCGATGTTGAGTTGACTGGATTGCTACCGAGTCTGATTCGGACGTTTAGGCTGTTGGAACTCAGTAGGCATTCTCTGTGACAGAACGCTGTAGCTTTCGAGTTTTAATAAAATGCACAGAAGAAAGCTGTTCTCATTCACTGTCCAAACAAAACATGCTTTGTTAATTGATCCGGGCAGTTGTGAGATGCAAGAAGAGGGGCATTGTTAATTCGCCAGGAATATGAATGTCATTCACCTTTTTCCTACCTGATGATAAAGCTTCATTTCGGAAGGCACGAGACAATGACATCCTGTTGCTATGGCTAACGCTGTCTGTTAAATTCTTAACTTCAACAGAATTGCCGCTTGCTCGATCCCGGATCATTTGTTTCCCTTTCCTTTGACAAAACGAGGGCTATCCATACTTCACAGTTTTGCTCAGATGGGGGTATATAAATGGTTTCAGGCTGTTGTTAATTACATAAGCAGAGTCCGCAAAACAAGAGCCCTATTTCAAGGACCATAAAACATATACTTTTTGGAACTAAAAATAATGTCAGATTACTGGAGTAGGAAGCCTCCATCAGTCCTTCCCTTGTATTGTTCAAAGGGAAGGCGTACTCAGATATGGTTACAAATTAAAAGGCTCTTTTGGGGCGCCTGGGTGGCTCAGTGGGTTAAAGCCTCTGCCTTTGGCTCAGGTCATGATCTCAGGGTCCTGGGATCGAGACCCACATCGGGCTGTCTGCTCGGCAGGGAGTCTGCTTCCTCCTCTCTCTCTGCCTGCCTCTCTGCCTACTTGTGATCTCTCTCTCTGTCAAATAAATAAATAAAATCTTTAAAAATAAATAAACAAACAAACAAACAAATAAATAAAAGGCTCTTTTGTTTGGCCTCTGTGCACCAGGGACGTCGGACTTAGGTTGGTTAACACGGAGTCCCATTCAACTGATGAAAGAGCTTCCTATCTGCTTAGACCTCAAGGTAGATTTCCACCAGTTTCAAGGCCTTGATGACTGTCTTAACTATAGTTAAGTCCGACTAGGAGAGGTGGGCTTCCGCAGAAGTGTGCGGTGTGTATCTTTTTTTTTTTTTTTTAAGATTTTATTTATTTGAGAGAGAGAGCATGAGAGGGGAGAAGGGCAGAAGCCAGCTAGATGCACATGTCTGGTTCCTGGCTGACCACAGCCCAGCCCAGGAAAATGTTTTCTCTGGGACAACTGGCTTCCCAGTAGCTACTGAGAGCACTTCTGTTGAGCGCTGAACTATTCATAAATGTGGCCTCATCCACTCACACAGCTTGGCTTTGGTTTACTCCCCAGCGACAGCCTCTCGTGTTCAGGATGTTAAAATCCTTCGCTGACTTTCTGGGCTCAAAGATCTCTATTAGCAGTAAACGTAGACGTTGGAATTTTACTTCCAAAATTTCTGATTTGCATTTTGGATCCTATTAAAGTTATCTCCCGCATTTATAACTCAGATGTTTACAATGAGCCGTCTGTTTCTCATAGGCGCACGAGAGAATGGTAAATAGATCCAGCAAGGCGATGAAAGAGAGAAACCAGGAGGGGTTTTTTTTCCCCCAGTCTAAGAATTTTAAAGAAACAAGATTCTGAGGCTCAGATTGAAACACACACACACACAAAACGCCAGTTCAAAGCCAAGTATACCAGCTAGCGCATTTAACCATTTTGTGACTAATTTCTGCAGTATTAGGAAAACATTCACTCATTCATTTGAGATCAGTTTTAGGTTCACAGCAGATCTGAGCAGGAAATACGGAGATTTCCCAGGTGTCCCCTGTTTCCCACACACACACAGCCTCCCGCAACTCGAGGGCATATTTGTTGTGACGGATGAACACGCACGGACCCCTCAACACCCAAGTCCACAGCTTCCGGCATGGTTCGTTCACTCCCAGTGGCGAACCTTCCATAGGTTTGGACAAATGTGCCATGACCAGGGTCTTGTTAAGGGATCCTGCAGACTAGTTTCACCACCTTGAAAATCCTCTGTGCCCTGTCTGTTCATCCCTCCCTCCTCCTGAACCCCTGGCAACCACTAATCCTTTTACTGTTTCCCCAGTTCAGCCTTTTCCAGAAAGTTCCAGAGTTGGAATCGTACAGGATGGAGCCTTTTCAGACTGGTGCCTTTCCCGTGGCCTTAGGCATGTAAGATTCCTTCCTGCCTCCTCCTGGTCCAAGAGCTCATTTGTTTCGGGTGCTGAATAGTATTCCGTGGTGCTAATGTGTCATGCATTCGAGTGGGTCTGGAGCGCTCTGAGCTGCCTCGTCTCCTAAGTGGTCGTGTGCCTTTTCCCAAATAGACAGCATCAGCCTCAAGGTGCCTGCAGCTTAGAAAGGGGTCCTCACAGAGCACAGTGTGTCTGTGAACCTGTGTGTGTACAGTTGTGCATGTGTGTTGGGGCAGGGGGCATCACAGTACAAAATGAGGGCTCAGGGTGACATCTGGGAGCGTCCAGCCTGCCACCTCTGGTCTTTGTGTTATCACTTGCTGACTCCTGCTGTACCAGGCGCCTCTTGCAGTGGGGGTACCAAACACAGCCCTGCCTGGGAAGACCAAGCAGTGGGTCCAGCACGGCCCTGCCAACAGGTCTGGGGGCTTCTGTTTTTTAAGCTGAAATTCACCTGCTATTAAAGTGTTGCCTGCTGGGCCATTTAGAAAGTGCCTGTGCTGTACAACCAAATTCCGTACTTTTCGTCGCCCCGCCCACTGCAAAAAAGTGCACACCCATCAAGCAGCGACGCCCCTCTGCCTCCTGTCCTGGCACCTGGCAACCCCCCCATGTGCCCTCTGGATCTCTGGATTTACCTGTTTTGTGTATGTCATGTAAACGCAGTCCTGTTTTGGTTTTCTGGAGTATCTCCCTGCGAGTGGAGTCCTGAGCCCTACAATAATTCAGTTTAACTTTTTGAGGAACCTCCCCGTTGCTTCTTAAACAAATGTTTCCTACTGCAAAGCCACATCTCGGGAGGGATCCCCCGTGTGAACCGAGCTGGCATCGGGAACTTTGTCGTCCTCCGTGACGAGCCGTTTGGAGCAGCGATTCCTGGGATGATTGGAGCCCCCTTCAATCCTTCTGGGGCTCTCCCTGGGCCTGAAAATTGAGGAGGGGTGGGTGCAGCATCTCAGCCCTCCATGTGGACTTTCTTTTGAGAAGGTGCTACAAGGACTCCGAAATAGAGTCCTCAGGTGCAAACTTATTTACCTATAACAGCTTGGTGTAGAGCAGTGATGGGGACAAGGTCCCCTCCCCTGGGGCACTGACAGTAGGTAGGAAGAGAATGACAGCAGATAAATCTCACGTTAGAGACTGTTACAAGCTAGGAGAGAGGGGGATAAGGGGGGATAGTGCAGGATGGTGATTGCACGTGGGGGTGTTTCCTCCTTATTAGGAGGAGGCCTATGGCAGAGGAGGTTGCAAGTTTCTTTGCTTTTCTGTGCCTTTGTGTGACTTAAATTGCTGTTTCTCCCTCTCTGCGTGGAATCAGCAGATTCCTCCCATTTTCTTTAGAAGAGCGGCAGTCCTTGAAACATAATCCTTTCCTCTAGCTCTTGTCTCCCGATTTCCTATATGTAAACAGGCTTCCAGTAAGCGGGTGGATTCTGGCGGGGTGTGGCTCTGCCAGGGTGGCTCTGGTCGGTGGAAATGGGGCATCTGGCGGCAGGGCAGCATTGTTTCCTAGGTGTCTGCCCCTCCTGAAGCCGGGTCACCTGAGCACACATTGCTATCCCCAGTAAGGACATTGTTGGAAGCATATGATGAGCACTTTCGACGTCCAGTGGGGATGTTTCTGTTCCTTAGTTGCTGGGGTGTCCCAGGAGAGAGGGGCATAGATGGTAAGAACACACACAGCCTTGTAGGATAGTTCTCAAAACTCTATTTGACATTTCTTGTTTATGTTTGAAAGTAGAGGGGTTGTTATGAGGCTGGTGGGGAGGTTGTGGGTTGGGGTCTGGCCTTTCTGCACATCCCCGAACCCGGAGCTGTTAGCACAACAGTGAGCTCCTGTGTGTGTGCATACGGCTGTACGACCACGGCGTGTCAGGGGCATCTGGACCCTGTGATCACAGGAGTCTTTCCCCCTATCACTGAGAGTCTTCCTTTGTGGTTGCTGTGGTTAACTTTTCCTGTCTTGTTGCTTTTTAAAATTAATTTTTTAACTTTTTTTTAAGATTTTTAAAAAAGATTTTATTTATTTATTTGACAGAGAGAGAGATCACAAGCAGGCAGAGAGGCAGGCAGAGAGAGAGGAGGAAGAAGGCTCCCTGCCGAGCAGACAGCCCGATGCAGGTCTCGATCCCAGGATCCTGAGATCGTGACCTGAGCTGAAAGCAGAGGCTTTAACCCACTGAGCCGCCCAGGTGCCCATAAATAAAATCTTAAAAAAAAAAAAAAGCAGGGGCGATTCCTAACCACAGCAGAATTTGGGAAATACTGCAGCACATGGCCTGGAGTCAGATCAGATGAGGAACTGACGACACTGTTGGCAGCCTGGTCCAGATCATCCCTTGTCATGGGGGCTGTCCCCTGCCTCGCAAGAGGTGGAGAAGCGTCTGTGGCCACCACTCATCAGATGTCCAGAGCATATGCCCCCATTGTGACAACACAAAATGCCTCTAGACGTTGCTAAATGTCCCCTAGGGGACAAAACCATCCCTTGACCCTGGGGCTAAGTACGGGGGTTGAAGCAAACATCTGCATTCAGGAATTGAATTCATTCTCACTGACCCAAGCATGCAGTTTTAAAATGTGCCCATTTCCATGAAAAGGAATGGAGCACTGATGAATGCTACGACGTGGATGAACCTTGAAAACGTAATGGCCAGTAAAAGAGAGAGCCACAAAGGCCACGGAGGCAGGGCTCCGTTGGTATGAGCTCTCGAGAGAGCAGATAAATGGACCGAGACAGAAAGCAGCTTGCTGGTTGCCTGTGTCTGGAGGGAGGGAGTGGCCGCCTCGTGGGTACGGGCTCTCCTCTGGGATGGATGAAAATGTCTTCAGGCAGAGGTGGTGGTGGTGCGACATTGTAGGTTGGGTGAGTTTCACCTTCACGCCAAAAGCACCGATGTGTGTGAGTCACTGTGGCAGTCGCTAAAATGGGTGAACTGTGGGTCCAAGGTAAATCAGAAGGGATATCTTGGGGTGACTGGGTTGCCCAGTCGGTTGAGCGTGCCCCACTAGTGATTTCAGCTGAGGTCGTGATCTCAGGGTCGTGGGATCGAGCCCCAAGGCGGGCTCAGCACTCAGCTGGTGGTGTGCTCATCCCTCTCCCTTTGCTCCTCCCCCCGCTCACTTTCCCTCTCTCAAATAAATAAATAAATAAATAAATAAATAAATAAATAAAATCTTTTTTAAAAAGGGACTATCTAAATGAGATCGTAACCATTAACAAGTATAATAAGAGTATAACATGTAATTAAATAATATTGGTAAAGCAAAGGGTAGAATTTGAGGGCAGGACCTCCGTACTACCGTCTTTGGAACCAGGACCGTGTAGAGGAAGGGGGTAGTACAGGCTTGCTGACCATCAGAAAGAAAAAGAACTGAAAGCAGCAGTTCCATGAGGAACTCTGCCTGCATTGTTTACAGCCTCCAGTGTGGTTGGGGCAAGTCATTCAGACTTCCCTGGGTCAAGTTCCGCTCCTCAAAAAGATGCATGCTGATCCTTCCAGCTCTAAAAATCTGTGTTGGGCAAGTCTAGGGGAAGGCTATGGAACATTTCAGAATGCGCCGGAACTTGCCAGAACATGCTGCAATATGGCAGGGGCTGGCTCTCTTGGCCTATGGGGGCAAGCTAGGAAACTTCTCAAGACACCTGCTCAGCACCAAGCAGTCGGTCTCAGTTAGGACCTGGCAGCCTTCGGCTCTGATGAGCAGGGTCAGAAGAGCCAAAGAGGTGAGACTCAGCCACAAGAACCGGCCGCCTGGGTCCCCTTCCCACCCTCTGCTGCCCAGTGTGAGTGGCCGCCTTCCTCCAAAGCCATCGTGAGAGAGTCCCCTCTGCATTCACGGACCAAGGTGTTTCTTCCCTGGGTCATGAGTAACGGAGCCCGTTCCCTGGAAGCAGAAATGAAAAAACACTTTGGGTGATTACGTTGCGGGCCGCAGCAGCTGGTGTGAATAAAATCCCAGACAGGTGCCCTCGGGTTTGGAGGAGGTGGGGTAGGTAGCAAGTAGGCGTGGATGGTACAAGCGAGACCAGGCAAGGTGGCTGATGGGTCAGAGTGGGGAAAAGTGGGTGAGCCGTGGCGGGGAGAGGCTGGCTTCTGAACAGGGAAAAAGTGCCCACACACCAGACACCAGAATGTCCTCTGGCGAGGGCCACTGA
>PITA01017246.1:0-43921 GCA_004023965.1 Spilogale gracilis | reverse complement strand
CATGGTGGATAATCTTTTTAATGTATTGTTGGATCCTGTTAGCAAGGATCTTGTTGAGAATCTTGGCATCCGTATTCATCAGCGATATTGGTCTGAAGTTCTCCTTTTTGATGGGGTCTTTGTCTGGTTTGGGGATTAGAATGATGCTGGCTTCATAGAAAGAGTCTGGAAGTTTTCCTTCCGTTTCTATTTTTTGAAACAGCTTCAGGAGAATAGGTATTATTTCTTCTTTGAATATTTGATAGAATTCCCCAGGGAATCTGTCTGGGCCTGGACTCTTGTTTTGGGGGAGGTTTTTGATCACTGCTTCAATCTCATTACTAGATATAGGTCTATTCAGATTGTCAATGTCTTCCTGTTTCAGTCTTGGTAGTTTATAGGTTTCTAGGAATGTATCCCTCTCTTCTAGGTTGTTAAACATATTGGCATATAATTGTTGATAGTACTTTTTGATGATTGTTTCTATTTCTTTAGTGTTAGTCATGATCTCTCCCCTTTCATTCATGATTTTATTAATTTGGGTCTTCTCCCTTTTCTTTTGGATTAGTTTGGCCAATGGTTTATCAATTTTATTGATTCTTTCAAAGAACCAGCTTCTAGTTTTATTGATATGTTCTACTGTATCTCTAATTTCTGATTCATTCATCTCTACTCTAATCCTTATTATTTCCCACCTTATGTGGGGGGTTGGTTTAATTTTTTGTTGATTCAGAAATCATGCTTCTTGATATTTACCCAAAGGAGTAGAAAACTTATGTCCACATAAAAACCCATACACGATTGTTCATAGCAGCTTTATTCATAATGGCCGACACTTGGAAGCAACCAAGATATCCTTCAGTAGATGAATGGGTAAATAAATGGTGGCACATCCATCCAATGGAATACCATTCAACTTTATAAAAAATGAGCTCTTGAGCCATTAAAATACATAGAGGAGACATAAATGCATATTACTGAGTGATAGAAACCAAGCTGAAAGGATTGTGTGCTATAATGGTAAATGCATGTGATTATACATTTGTCTAAACTCACAAAATGTAGCACACCAAGACTGACCCTAATGTAAACTGTGGTTACATTTGGTGATAATGATGTGTCAATATAGGTTCATCAATTGCAACAAATGTACCACTCTTGTGGGGGATGTGGATAATGGAGGAGGGAATGCATATGGGGTATTTCTGTACTTTCTACTCAATCTTGTTATGAACAAATAAATAGATAGATAAATAAATAAATAAAAGGAGGGTCACTTGGAGCCCAGCAAAGAAGACAGGCATTAGAGTTCATTCAGCTCTGTTGAAAAGAGAAACTCATTGATTTTGCCTTAAATACAAGCACTAAAGAGGTATAAAGTCTTGTAAGGTGGAGATACATTTCCCTCAAGTTTGTCTACTTCCCTTTGCTCATATTTACAATTACCATGGGAACAACCAATTGAATTGGTTAGAGTCTAAAATATCTCGATTCCCAAAAAATGGTGTGCAGAAGAGAGGACAGGAGATGCACTGTCACTAGAAAATTATAGCCCAGCCCCATTTTTAATGAATGATCTGGCTTGATGTTTGCTGTGATAGCATGAGAGTTGGTCCTCAAGAAATAGCACCACTCCAGCTAAAGTGAATAAAGTCGAGTCTTCAAATTTTCAGAGTCAACGTCCCATGCAATTATGGGAACCTCACCAAGGACCTCAGGGTTCCATCTGGAAGCAGCCAGGCATCCACTGACCTCTCTCTTTATATAGCCATGCATGTGATTAATATGTTTACTCTAAGAGACTGGGTAAAATGGTAAGATTCTGGGAGGCAATCTGTTTATAGAATTATCTAATATGCATATATTTGAACCTAGAAATGCATTCCTAAGATCTTACCCTAGAGAGATAAAGTCATGAGTGTGAATATATTTATGCACAAAAAATTTCATAACAAAAGCCTCATCAAGGCAAATGGATCAGTAAATTATGACACGCATATACAGTGGAATACTATTCTGCTTTTTAAAAATGATGAAGTAGGTCTACATTTTAGGTACAAGGAAATATATATATATATATATATACACATACATACATATAAATTATTCCAATATATCATAGAATAAAAGAGCTTACAAAACCATATTTATATAAAATATTCTATGCACAAAGAGACATTTAGAACATGATATTTCCTCCATACTTAGTTCCTTATTTGAGCTTATTGCATGGCTTTAATTTCTTATAAGCACATAGTGTCTTATAAAAATAAGTTATTTAAATAATACAAATATCATTATCTGCCAAAATGTGATCACTAAATATCTAGTCTGACTATAAATATGTCCTAGATGCAAGACAAACTGAAACATTGCCTATTTTACAGAAACGAATAAACCCACATCATTAGGAAGAAAGCCATAATAACAACTCAGAAATTTTATCTATTCCAGTTTATAGGATACCTACAAATACATTTTTTAAAGTTTCCTAACCTTCATGGGTTTTTAATAAAAGCTTCACTTAAGAACTCAATGCAAAGACAGCTCATTACAACTGCCCCCAGGATATTGAGTTAACTTTGGTTCTTTCAAAATTAGGCATTCCAGAGACTTCTTCATCCTGTCCCAACTTGTTCTGCTGCTAGCTATGATGGCATGCTTTGCTGGGTGAAGAAAAGCACATGGTTTCTTTTAAAAGATTTTTGTGGGGCTTAATATCACTTTCTTAGATGAGGGTGTGAGGATTTACCAAAAGGCAAAAAGATAAAGAAAAGTCACATTACTACACCAAGTTCCTTTTATACAGGGATTATGTGGGGTCTCCGCCCAAGATCACACAGAATGAAATAACAATAAAGTGTGGGCAGCATGTTCAAAAGACAACAGAAAGGAAGGTTTTCATTAAACTCAAAGACAAAGCCGACAAAAACACCTACCCAGATAACCATACAGCAAACAGTCAGTGGACTGAATAAGCCTGGATTCCTTTTGAACTTGGAATGAGAAGGGGTGATAATTCACCAAACCCAACAATTGAGCATATGTTTAATATTCAAGAGAGTCTAAGGAGTTGTAAGATAATACAGAAGTGGGAAGCAATGATCTTTCCCTTACACCAAAAACATAGGAGGAGAGAAAAATGGGAGTTAAGTGTCTGACTGGAAAAGAACTAGAAATGTGAGTAATACTGTAAGAGGAGAGAGGGGGGAAGTAAGTGTGGAGTGTCCCTGGAGACTTAAGGAGCTGAGAAGACCACAGATGGGCACTGGAACTGAATATTTATGAGCAAGAATTGCAAGGGCTGTGGAGAGAAGAGGCAGGATAAACAACTATGTCACCTGAAGGGGCGTTCCTGGACAAAGCCAAATTCAGGGTCCCTTCCCCCAAACTAACTCTTCCTAACCTCTGCTTTCACATGACACGTGGTGAAAATAAAGATTAAGGAATATCAAGAAGTTAATAATTTAAAAAAAGTGTCACAGAGCACCAGCATTTAACCTGAGAGGCATGGAGAGCGAGGGGAGCCTTGTTAAGGCTGGCTGTGTGGGAGGAAGGAGGGCTCCCAGGAGGCAGGCCACAGCTAGACAATGCTGGAGGGATCTGTGCTGTTACCTCCACCACACCTCCACCCCCACCCTCCACCACCACGCACACGCAAATTTAAGAGTCAATAAACCGAAGCTTAAACATGAGAATCTAGCTGCCCAACATCTGAACTCTGATGTAACTCAGCAGTTCTCAAAATTTTTGATCTTGGGATTCCTTTATACTCTTCAAAATTATTAAAGAACCGAAACAGCTGCCATTTGTATGGGAGGTGGGGTGGAGGGGACTATGTATCTACCACATTGGAAATTTAAAGTGAGCAAATGAGAAAACACAGGAGTACAAAAGAATAATATTCCTTTAGGCATTAGAGCAATGATCTCATCACTCATTGTGTAGCCTCTAGAAAACTCCACTTACACTTATATGAGACAGTAAGAGTGACAAAAACAAACAACAAATTAATAATATGATGAAAATAGTTTTGATCTTACAGATTCTCTGAAAGAATCTAATCCCCCTAGGGGTCTGAGATCACACTGTGAAAACTGCTATTTTAACCTGAAATCCATGCTTTCTTTATTTTTCCAAGACCAGCCTGTGGTATACTCAGTGAATGATATTCCCAGTCTGGCTCTCAGCTCCCTATACTGCCTCAACTCCCACCAACATTTGCTAAGCACTTCCAGACACCAGAATAAATCCTCTCCCTGTTTAAAAAAAATATATATGTACTGTGAGTGCTCAAGCCTCTTTGAAGGTGCTCACGCTGTAACTTCTGTCTGGAACTGCTCCTTCTCCTTCTAGAGACTCCTTCTACAACACTTCTGGGCTCTGGTCTGTCACCCACCTCAGCCCCAGGCAGAACCGATCACCTGCCATGGACAGCACTTTGCCCTTATCTCTACTTCATTTTACTGGATTCCATTTTTCCTTTGTGAGTTAGTAATATGTCTGCCTTCCCTTCTTTCATCCGTCAGCCCTGTAATGAGTGCCTGTCAGCAACGAGCACCAAGAAGACAGCCAGGACCTGAGTTTCTCTGAGCTACTGAAATGAAGAAACTATAGTAGATGAATCTGCTTCCTCATTCCTGGCACCTGGACTTGTTCAAAACCATTTTATTTACTTTGTTTAATTACTCTGAAATGAAAAATTATCACTGGTGGATGGCACTGTGTGTGATACTGTTTTCTTTGTTCTTAACCATAATAATTTTTATAGTTATAAATATAATACAATGTTAAAGTGTTTCTCTATAGCTCAGCCACCAATAGTTAGGAAACACTTACGTATGAAATGAACAGCTCTATGTGCTTTATATACACATTAATGTTTTTAATAATTGATACTCTTAATAGCAAAAATAAATAGAAGTATGAATACCCAACTCAACTGCACAGTGATTCTTCTTACAGCGTATGCCATATGTGTGTATTGCATTGCTTCCTCTACCTTGCATATATTTGGTTATCTTAGCGCTATTTTAACGTCCCAAATGAAGATTCCACATCTTTGTGTTCCATTTCCTGAATCCCTCATGGAATATTGCTCATCTAATGGCCAGACAACATAGGATCTTAACATCCACATACATACAGACCTAGCTTCTTAACTCCTCAGCTCTCAATTAGCAAAACGTTTTCCTAGAAATAAACACATCTCTGGCTTGGCCTCCAGGGAGCCGAATTAACTGGCTGCCTTCGTAAAGTTCAGTAAAACATTTACTGGAGAATGTTCCTCACAGATGGAATTCAAAATGGATTGTTTCGTAAAGGATTTTTATGTCCTAGAATAACCAGAGAACAGAGTGTTTCAAGCAGTGACATGACACACTACTCATTACTAACAAAGGGCTTTCCACCCCTCACGCAAAAACCAAACTACTCCTTTCGGCACGAATGCAGAAGCTTCTGCAGAAGGGAAGGGAAGCATGGGTCCGAGTTATTGTTTAATGGACCGCAAGCTGGATAGGGCTCTCTGCTCAGCTCCTACTGTGCTGTTGCGATCAGTCCTGAAGTGGTCTCGGCAGCAGACTAACCTCTCTGTGCCTCTCCCTCCACGACACCACGTGCCCGCCCACCCTGTCCTCTGAGAGGCCTGTGGTCAGGGCGGCATCTCGGCTGGAGAGGAGCAGTGGCTTCTTCATTGACATTCAGGTAGTGCTCCCAGAAGCCAAGGCTGCAAAGTGTCATTAAAGTGGTGGGGAGACAAACAACACTCGCGCTGCATACCAAGTGGCACCACATTTAACTGAATCATTTTATTATGAATACATTCCGGGCTGCCACTGAGAGCCACTGGTGTAAAATATGCCGGCAAAATGGATCTCTGCTAATTACATTTCATGCATATTTCAGAACTTTCCACTGGGATACGGGAGGCTGGCGTTCATAAAATAGAATTTTACAACCAGGTTCACTTGCATTTGGTATCAAGACCCAAACGAGCGCGTAACAAACAGAAGTTCAATTACATTGCTTGTTTTGTTTGTTTTCACTGGAATATTGTAACTCCTTATAACTCTATCTGCGCCACTGTGGTCCCTGGCTGAAAATGAAATCACTCTTCAAATCCACCTGAACACACATCACTGCAGAAAAGCACATGACTGTTGTATTGTTTCTTTCCCACAATTTTTTTTTTCTATATTTATCCTCAGTTGCTTTAGGCTGAATTAAAGAAATGAGCCTCTGGACATGGGGACTTGTCAGGAGAGTGACAGAAAAATCATCATTACCTGCTTCAAGATGGAACTGTAAAGAACACAAGTGACTGCTTTCTTCTGGCTCTTCACCCTTATGCTGGCCTCGCTTTTCATTGCCAACAATGCGAGCTGGTTATTAAATGAGATGAAAAGCCGTCCATGGGCTTCATCAAAGTGGAAGAGACATCTGAAGTCTTGACTTTTGGGGAAAGAACAAGCTATCCTCTGGATGGACAGCTGGTGTTGAATATCCCAGAGTCTCAAAACCTGGATAAAAAGTGATCAAGTCATAGGAACATGTCAAGAACAGTTGCAATTTTTTAGCCACGACTGTTTCTAGTTCACGCTGAATCCCAGGCAGACAGTTGTTTCCTCCTCGGTGCTATAATTGTTCATGCCTCTGTCATGGCACATAGTTTTCTTGTATCTCCTTACCATTTACCTGTCTTCCCACTTGTAATCTTCTCCAGGGAAGGACTGTGTTTTGTCTCAGTCCCCTGAAGAGTGCTGTAAGTAGCGAGTACTTGTGGTTGGCAGAGTAGTACTCCCTCCAAATGTCCACATCCTCATCCCTGCAGTATGTATGTTGTTTGCATGGCCAAAGGGATTTTCCAGATGTGATAAATTAAGGACTTTGAGATGGAAAGATTACCCTGGACGCTATGGGTGAGTCCAATGTCATTGTAAGGGAGATTAGAGTGACAGGATATGAGAAGGACTCTATCTAGTATTGCTGGCTTTAAAGATGGAGGAAAGAGGGGCCATGTGCCAAAAAAGTTGGAAAAGGCAAGGAAAGGGATTCTTCCTCAGAGTTTCCAAAAACAGAAGCCCTGCCAACACCTTGATCTTAGTTCAGTGAGACCCATGCTGGAATTCTAATCTGCAGAACACAAATGCATTTGTGTTGTTTTAAGCCGCTGAATGTAGTTATTTGCCACATTAGCAATTGAAAATATGGTCTCTCTCTAATATATATAATATGCTCTCTAGTTATATATACACATGAATATATCACTATATAGTATATAATATATATTATATACATATTACATATATGCATATATATAGTGTGTGTGTGAAATAAAAGACTTGGTATTAAGTGAAATAAAGTTCACATAAACCTCAGACATTAGATTCCTATTCAAACACAGACAATTAAGACACAAAAATGACATGCAGATGGCATGAGACAAATGCTGAGGAAAACAGGAAGAGCAGCTTTGCAGGTTTATCCTGTTGCTGCTGTCAGCCCCGGTATGAAATTAACATGGGCAGCAAGGGAGAGTGGAAAGGAAGACTGAAAAAATAATAGGCAAGTTCTAGGGCTAGACTTCTTGAGTTCAAATCCTGGTTCTGTCATTTACTAGAGGGCAAACTCTAGCAAGTTTCTTTGGCTCTCTGAGGTTTTGATGCAGTACATACCTCATTCAATGCTATGAAGATTGAACCAGACCTCATGTCAAGAATTTAGCATGATGACCAGCATGTAATAAGTGTTCAATAAACACTTTTATTATGAAATGCATTTTATCATGTTTTCATTGTGTAAATATCAGAACCGAAGAGGTTCTTTCAAATAAAACAGTCTATCTTATCCAGTGTAAGAATTATTTCTCAATTATCTATAAAAAATGGCCTCTGTTTAAGTGAGTGTTTATAACTCCAGAATGCAGGCAACCCTGCAGTCCTTAATGTATTTTAAAACATATACTCCTTGGGGAAAATAAAATGTCCAAAATGATGGTCTATCCCCACCTCCTAAATGCATGTACCCCTTTTGTATACAATTTTCCATATAATTTCTTTGGGTACATAGAAATGAACAGCCTTCATACATACACAGAGATATTGGAATCCACAGGATAGAACAGGTACTACTCCTCAGAGCCAGTCTTTTTAAATTATTTTTAAATTATTTTATTTATTTAAGGACAGCCTTCTTTAACCTTCCTGAGTTATAGATTTCTCCATAACACCAAATAATAGCAGTGTGTGTATGTACATAGAATATATTGATCAAACATGTATATGTGCATAACATCATATAGTGATCAAATGACTCTCTCCTTTGAAAAGTAAAGAGGTTAATTACATTTTTTCTCCCTTTTGATTCTCTCAATCTAAACTTTTTCTTCTGATCCTATTGGTTATGATACTTTAAGATAATATACTACTTATACATTAATTGCTACATTATCAATTTAAGACAGTATCTCTCTACTCATGAAAATGTAAGGTGAACTCTTGAAGGTTCTCAAGAACCTATGTTAAGCATGGTGCTCAGAATGGAGTCAATATTTCAGGGATGTTCTAACCACTATTAGAGGTTCTGTAATTTCTTTAAAACATTTATTTTTGCATTATGATTAAGTCACTCCATTGTGAATTTTGCTTACCTTGAGGTTCAGACTGTGCAAAACTCTAAATATTAATCCCATGAACAGATAATCAACCCAGACATCTACCACCCTACCTTCAGAAATCTAATGTATTGAACCAAAACTAGGATTTTTCTTACTTTTGAGTCAAAGTTTCAAACTATGACAATATAATTTTGAACCCTAATTCAACTATATTGACCATTCCTTCCTGATTTGTCCACATATATCATGAGACATAGTAGGTGTTCAATATTTTTTTGAATTAGTTGAATAGTGTGCCTCACCTAATAACTATGTCTTTCTCCAACTTGTTGATGGAGATCATTAGCTTGGATGAAGTCCAAGAACAAAACACCATAAAATTGCCTCACTTCTGCATGGTTACTAACCCAACTGCAGATCTCATATAATACAAAATGACATGTTATGACTTTTTCAACATCTTATAGAAATAATTATGCTTGATGGATAGGGTATATTCTCCATTTACCAACAATTATAACAAACTTAAAATGACCTAGTCAACCCCTGCCAGATAAACACCATTACTTCTAACCCCAAGTATATATATTTGTGAAGTAAATTATGGTATTTTGGCAAGAATTTTTCATTAAAGAACTCGTTCTGGTTCTTAAACATTACTAAGTTGTTTTTATTTAAAATATTCTGGCAACTCTCCAGAATATGTTTTTCCTCAAAAATATAAATTCTTACAAAAGCTAAAATTTGCAAATATTTTTCCATGTATGTGTCTTAAATATAAATAGAATTGATAAACTGTTATTTTGAACATGAAAGCCACAAGATTAGATACATATAGATCATTTTCAAACACTCATATTACTTGTAATAGTCACGCCCTCATTGTTCAGTATCCTCTCTTGTTTACTATGGACTCCCTTCTAAAAAGTAGAAACTAACTTCATAACAGAATAATAATCTGGGGAATAGCTGAATATAGATTAATAATAACTCAACAGTGTTAATGGACTATGATTTCCACAGAATCACTTTCCACCATGTTGTTCAAACAATTTTTATTGCCTTTAATATTTTATTGACATATAGTCACATAAATTAAAAGAAAAATTAAAAATAGATAAGCAATAACCTTTAGTCTATGATAGGTTAGTTCTTGTCATTAGCAATTAAAACTAAAAGTATGTTTTTTATCAAAATGTGCATTTTCATTACTTTTTCTTAAAACCATGTTTTTTGTACTGCTTTCTCTTCTTCCCTCAGAGAACCCTAACTCTCTTAATTAGTAATCCCTGATCCCATTAAGTCCCCCTTCCATCTTTAATTCTCTAATTTTCTCTCCTGAGGATGAAAGCAACATTTATATATTAACATAAATACACAAAACAGTGCTCATGCACTCACTTAGAAATCATGTCATGGTATGTGACCTCCCACATGTTTTTCAGTTTTTATACACTACTACATTCTATATGAGTGGTTCTAATCTTGACATTAGAAACACCTACAATGCCTTAGAAATAACCTGCTTGGGACCTATTAAATCAGAATCTCTAAGGATGGGGCTCAGGCATTAGTATTTTTTTTTTTAACTTCCCAAGCATTTCCTTTGCATTGTACCTTGACTTCTCTACATGGTTTTAAGGTCAATGCTAATATCCTTGAACAAGAAGTCTTTCTCTCAGCTTAATCAATAATATCATGTGGCTTGGCTTTAAACCAAATAACTGTATTCCCTTTCTTTCCTAATCAGTCTTTATCCTTTTAATCATGAAAAATATCTCACATTAATTCAGTTTTGTTAATCAAGTCCTTTGACAAAATGTAACTTAAATATCTAGTTAGTACTTGAGAAGCACGGATTCTTCTCTTTGATATGCAAGTTGACTTCTGAAACAGAATTAGGCCACAGTTCAGAAAGAACTATATTTAATATCAATCTTCATTTCAGATTACCTAGCAAGTTTTCTTTATTCAGCAAGGTTTTCTTTATTCTTAGTAGGAAGAATAAATAAACTGATTAAACGTAAGCTCAAAAATCACCACTGAAAACTAATACTTTTTAATTTATATTTTCCACAAATTTTGATCTCAACTGTACACTCTGTTTTCCTCATGAGACCTCAGAACTTGTGATGTCTGTCCAAGCTCAGCCTTCCTAAGTCTTGTTCTTGAAATGGCATGTTTGGGAGCTTTCTATCTCATCACCATTTTTATATTAGGAGAAATAAGTACCTAAGTGTATGATTTAGTATCCAGAAACAATTTAGCTATTCATATAACGATGAAGGCTTTTTTTTTTTGCTTAATCTTCACCATGTTGCAATTGTTAGCTATTTAATAACACACAATTATTCATATACATTAGAACTAAAAATCAATGGACTGAGATCAGACACCTGGATCCTCATTTTAATATTACTCAGATCTGTTAGCTTAGGTGTGTGATTTTAACTGTCCATTTCCTCACCTTTCTCCTAAAAGGGACTCTGCCAGCTCTGAAATTCTGTCAATTCTGTCTAGAATGTACTAAATTTGCTCAACCCATTATCTATAGATTCCAAAACAACAATTCAAACAAATTTAGAAAGGGGCATTGTGAAGATTGGACTAGAGAAATGTAGGATGCCACCATGTTTCCAGTCTAATTTTGGTAAAGAATTATTTTCTGCTCCCATATAGTGTCTGGGTGGTTCGGTGGGTTAAGTGTCTGCCTTTGGCTCAGGTCATGATCCCAGGGTCCTGGATGGAGTCCCATATCAGGCTCCCTGCTCAGTGGGGAGGCTTGTGCTCTTGTTTTCTCCCTCAAATAAATAAATAAAATATTTAAAAAGAAAAAGAATGCTTTTCCGGCTCCCTGCAAGAGACAGAATCATTTCACATAGACATCATAAAACTGAACTAAACAATAAGAAAATACATAAATAAAGCTGTTATTTTGTACCGTAACTATCATATTTGTAAACAGGTAACTTCATGGATGGATGGGTACATGGATAGATGTATGGAGAGAGAGAGAATCTGTTTTCAACGCCCTTTGTAAAACCAAATCAGTATTATTTACATACTGGCAACACATCCAAGTTTAATTTGGAGTAGGAGGGGGAAAAAGATAGTATCCTAATAAGGATACAAAAGTAAGAGAAAAGTAGAAAACAGACTCAGATGACCCTATCAAAGTGAGACTTGTTTGGTTTTATCAAACACTTACTACCAACTCCTGTCATTCTGTAGGGGATATATATAAAATAAAATAAAAAGAATGAGAGCGTAGATATCAGTAGGGATTTTGAGGACAGCAGTGCAGCTCAGCTCTCCAGGGTAATCCACAAAAATGGATAGCCTACTTGCAGATGATGGGATAACAGGAACTGATGGAATTGGGTCTCCTGAATACTCCTTTATATATTAACAAGTCTATTTCTTCAGAATTTAAGCCTTTAATCCACAAAAGCAGCATCAGTGAACGCTTAAAGGCAATTTTGTCTGACATGATATATGCAAGCAAAAATATTCTACTGTATAATTCAGATAATGTTTTTTATCTTGAAGTCATAGAACAGAGCTTTCTTTAAGAAATATTTTTACTGGGCACCTGGGTGGCTCAGTGGGTTCAAGCCTCTGCCTTCAACTCAGGTCATGATCTCAGGGTCCTGGGACTGAGGCCCACATAAGGCTCTCTGCTCAGCAGGGAGCCTGCTTCCTCCTCTCTCACTGCCTGCCTCTCTGCCTACTTGTGATCTCTCTGTCAAATAAACAAATAAATAATCTTTAAAAAAAATAAAGAAAAGAAAAAGAAATATTTTTACCATTTTTTTTTCAGAACTGAGGTCAAACCTAAAATATTAGCTGGAAATTAAAATCTTCTCTTACACTAACCATCTTTAAATTGTTACCATAATCATTATCTTCTCTCTCGTTTTTTTTTTTTACATTCTTTTCAACAAGAATGAGAGAAGATATATAGCTCCAAGACTCAGATTTCTATTAAGTGTTTGTGTATTAGAACTTGAAAAGTTCCAAATGTTTTCTAGCACTACAAATTATTCCACAAAAATCTCATTGATGTCCCAATTCAAGTATAACAAATTTAAGTTTAATAAACTCAAGTTTAACAGACTTAACTAATACCAACATTTTATTTCAAGTGCTCTCCTTTTTCAGAACAAAATTTACCTGGGAAATCAAAACAATTTCCCTTAAACTGATTTTTTTTTGCCATTATCATTACTCACCTAACACTAAAAAGCTTAACAGGATTTGTTTTAGTCTTCAAAAAAAGTTGTCTAATATTGCTTTTCAAAGATCACCTTTCTTCCTTTCTTATTTTATTTTACAAAGTAAACTTAAACACTTTAAATCAATCTTTCTTTTATCTCATTTAAGATTTATACTAACAACAGCTTTGAAGAAGTAAGTGAAAACCAGCTTGAACAAGAAAATTCAGGTTTAACTATCATCATATACTAGGTTTTCATAGGGGGTCTTTTCTGCTTCAAAGAAACACAATCTGAATAAACATAATTTCTTCAGGAAGTGGGGACCATTTCCAAAGGTCCAAGAGAAAAAAAAGTGGGAAAAAGAAGGAAACTTAAAACGGAAACAGTGAGGTAGGCATGAATAAAGAGACTGCAAGCAGGAGCCTAAGCCTTGGATCATGAGTGAAGTGGCAAGACTGTTTAGTGAAACTGGACAACCGAAAAGGACAACAGTCACCTCAGGATGGCAAGTTTCCTCGTTTCCACCTTCAGAAACAAACAGAAATCTCTGGGGGAAAATACTTTCAGTTTAGTTCATCAGAGTGCATATAGTTTAACAACAGCGAAAAATGAGGTAACAATCAAAGATAACCAAACATAAAAAGGACACAAATCATCATAAAGGAGAAACACCAGAGTAGCAAATATCAGATTTAGACAGATTAGGACTTCAGATACTGAAATTATTACATAAGAATATATAATAATGAAATTGAACTTCAAGAGCTAGAAATCAAAAATCCCAAAATGAGCAAGCACCAAAAAAGTATTCAAAAGTACCAGGCAGCTTAAAAAAAAATGTTTCAGAAAAAAAAACTATATTAAAAGTAAAAACTTGATGAGTGGGTTATATAGAAAGTCGGCACACCCTGATTACAAACATTCACATTGAAGTCAATAATATGATAAGGTGCCTCCTAAAAAAAGCAGGGAAAAAACCTGAACAAGGAATGGGAAAGAAATTTGTACATGAATTTTTTTCTGAAAGACAGCTGAAAGAATAAATAAATGGAGAAATACAAGGTGTGGTTTCTCAGTATTTTAAAGATGTCAAATATCATGTTCAGTGAAATTTCAATCCAAATTCTAGTATTTTTTTCATGAAACATGAATATTGATCCTAAAATTTACTTGGTTTCTAAAGGATAAAATGCAAAAGATAGTTAAAATTGAAAAGAAAAAAAAAAAGAAGAAAAAAAAAATTGAAAAGAAAACAAGCAGTAGAAAATGTCCTACCATGTATCAAAATATAGGGCGCCTGGGTGGCTCAGTCAATGTTAAGCCTCTGCCTTCAGCTCAGGTCATGATCCCATAGTCCTGGGACTGAGTCCCGCACCGGGCTCCCTGCTCAGCAGAGAGTCTGCTTCTCCCTCTCCCTCTGCCTCTCCCCTTGCTTGTGCTCATGCTCTTTCTGTCTCTCAAATAAGTAAATAAATTCTTAAAAGAAAAAAATATATATATACAATGAAGTTATATTGGTTAAATGATATATTATGTAGGAAAAGACAAATAGACTGATGGAAAGAATAAAACACCCAGAAACAAATGGATATATATATATATATATTATATTACTATATAATATATATATATATATAGTAATTCAAATGATAACAAATGGCATTTCAAACCAGTGAGAGACAAATTATTAAAAAATAATCTTGGATATCCATTTGTAGGTAGAAAAACTTTTACACAAAATAAACTACAAAGGTAAATGTAAACTATATTCAACAACAGAAAAACTATTAGCAAAAATAAAGACTATGTTTACAAAAGTGAAGTGTAGAAGAACTTCCTAAGTCAGATACAAAATCTAGAGCCACAAAGAAAATTATTTCTTAGACTCAACTTCATAAAAATTAAAGACTTCGTTTAAAAAACAAACAAACAAAAAAACCTTTTAATGAGGGGATGCCTGAGTGACTCAGTGGGTTAAGCATCTGCCTTTGGCTTAGGTCATAATCCCAGGGTCCTGGGATCAAGCCCCACACCAGGCTATTTGTTCAGCAGGAAGCCCGTTTCTCCCTCTGCCTGCTTCTCCCTCTGCCTGATCCTCCTCCTGCTTCTGTTCTCTCTTTCTCTCTCTCTGACAAATAAATACATAAAATCTTAAAAAAAAAAAAACTTTAAAATTAGAAAAAGAACACAAAGTTAAAAGGTATATGCTTGAAATAAAGTATTTCCATCATCTATAATAAAGGATAATTAAAATATTTTTCAAACTGTTACAAATCAGTAAGAAAAAGTTAGAGTTAATAAGAAAGGGCATGATCAGATAATGCACCAAAAAACAGTAAATAAATGAATATAAATGAATCTGGAAAAGAAACTCATCTTAATTTTTTATCCATCAGATTCACACACACACACACACACACACACACACACACACACAAGTGAACACATTAATAGTATCCATTATTGACAAGACTGTAGGAGAAACAGGCCCCTTTGCACACCTTTGATGAATATTCCACGGGTATAGTGTTTCTAGATCTAAATCAGCAATATCTTAAAAAGTCCTTTAAGAAGAACACTCCCCAGCAATTGTCCTCCTGGGTATTTACCCCAAAGATACAAATATAGTGATCTATAGGGGCACATGCACCCCAATGTTTATAGCAGCAATGTCCACAATAGCCAAACTATGGAAAGAGCCAAGATATCCATCAGCAGATGAATGGAGAAAGATGTGCTATATAAATACAATGGAATATTCCTTAGCCATCAAAAAGGTTGAATGAAACCTTACCATTTACATCAATGTGGATGGAACTCAGGCCTATGTAAAGCCACACAGAAAGATCTCTAGGGACTATTACTAAGGGAAAATCAAGTTGCAGAGAAATGTGTCTTATGTAAATGGAAATTTACATTAAAAACTAGTAATAAGTATTACCTTGTATTTGTACACATACATACAATGGTATATATAATAATGTGTTACACAATAAATACATTGTTATACAATATAATACATTATTATATACATATAATATATAATATAGTTGCTCTTTGAACAACATGGGCTTGAACTGTACTGGCCCATTTATATATGAATTTTTTTTTATAAATATCTTACTATATGTGTGTTTTCTCTTCCTTATGATTTTCTTAGCATTGTCTTTTCTCCATCTTACTTATGGTAAGAATAACACATAAAACATACAAAATATGTGTTAATCAACTATTTATGTTATTAGTAAGGCTTCTAATCAACAGGAGGCTATTGATAGTTAAGTTTTTGAGGAGCAAAAAACTATACATGACTTTTCAACTGTGTGCCCCTAGCTCCCATGTTGTTCAAGGGCCAACAGTACATTATAATATAAATTATGAGAAGATATACACAAGTGCTAATAGTGGCTATTTCTTGGGAGAGGAACTGATTTGAAGGGGAAGTGAACAAAAAGAATATTCACTTTTTCACACTACATGCTTCCTCGGTTACAATTTTCATGGAAGGACATTAATCATTTACTTATATAGTTTAAACCAAATGAAAATGGTTTTGTTTCTGGGTGAATAGAGGGAAGTTGAGGAGGAAGAAAGAAAGGGAAGACAAAGAAGTAAGATGCAGTCACCGCACAGAAGTCTCACTTTGTATGTTCCTTACCAACTTTGGGACCACAATGTAGAAACTGTGCTGGGAGAGAGAATCAAAACCTCCAAAGAAGGATTGTTACAAAGTGATCTGATTCCAGTGGCCAAATCAGGGTGAATAGCCCAGAGGAGAAGCATTAGGAGCAACAGAAGAGCCTAATCAAGCTCACTGGTTACAATGTCAGCCTCCAGAGAGAGCTCCCCTAGGTTTTGAAAACCTTCCACTCCCCGGTAATTTCTCCTCTAAATCCCCAAGTTACGTCTCCCAGGAGGGCCTTGTCATCAGTGAAAGCTTAGGAGTCCAAAGCAGACTGCAATTGAGCTATCATTTAGTATGATACCAACGTCTGTAGGGAGAAATTTATTTAATCATCACTGCAAAATAGTAACAGAGCAGTCTTCCAAAAAGCAACTTAAGTCTCAGATGATTTTTGGAAAAAAAAAAAAAATTTAGCTCTAGATTGTTTTGGTCTGAAATTCTCTAATATAGCAATTCATTGACCAAAGTATGATTCATTCAAAGGCCCTTTGAAAAAAAAGATGTGCTCTTTCATTTTCTCTGTTTTTAACTTAACCCCAATTCCGTAAGACATCCAAAAGAATTGTACGGCAATAAAGCAAAGGCTTAACCTGGTTATAGAAAGCCTTGTTTGTTGTAAAGACATAAAGACGAAGATCACTATGCCTTCATCAAATTGAAATGGATTTGGACTGATGTAAAAGTCAGTATGATGAGCTTTATTATAATGCAATCATTTACATGTCAAAGCCCTAAAACAATGATAAAACAGCTTTGGAAGAGCTTAGGTAGTCTTAACATTGAGGATAACTACACATAATCCATTCTGGCTCTGAGGACATTTTTTTTCCCCACTTGCTTTTAAAGTGATAAACCTTTTGTGCACTACAACTGCAGTGGTTAACTGACATCAGCCTTCCGTGACCATCTTAAGGAGAAACGCAAAACAAGAAGAATCAGAAAACCAGGTAAGCAGAAGCATGCAGGCAATATTTTTGAACAATAAGATATGATAGAAACATAATGTAGGGGTGCCTGGGTGGCTCAGTTCCTTAAGTGACTGCCTTCAGCTCAGGTCATGATCCCGGAGACTCGGGATCGAGTCCCACATCGGGCTGCCTGTTGGGCAGGAAGCCTGCTTCTCTCTCTCTCACTCCCCCTGCTTGTGTTCCCTCTCTGGCTGTGTTTCTCTCTGTCAAATAAATAAAATATTTAAAAAAACAAAAAAAAAGAAGAAACATAATGTATTAAGATGATCTAAGGGGTCTTTTACAAGTGAATGTGGAAATCAGCAAACCTTAATTTTTACACCCAACAAATCATGCCTTGGGACACACAATTAGACCTCAAAGAACTGCTTGTGAGTACATCTGCCCCTCCCCTTTTCACATATAATCGCCTGTAAACTGACAAACTTTGGAGCAGTTCTTTAGAACAATCTGAAATACTGTTTCCCAGGCTATAGTCTTTGGTAAAATGAATAAAGCATTTACTAACCTACTTTAAGATTATTTTTTTTCAGTGAACACTTTCATGGAATTCTGTAATGATAAAATATCTGTTATTTCTTTCATATGTATGTTTGATAAAGACTCATTCATTTAAGATTTATTGAGGACGTGTCTGGCAAAATCCAAAAAAGATATTGCCTTTAACCTCGTGAATCCCATCAATTAGTTGAATTACATTATTTTATATGTTATATTCAGCATGTGTTTAGTGTACATTAATATGGGCTATGTCCTGAGAAACACAAAAAAGTGAATTCAACCAATAATCTTTGCTTTTAAGGACTCAAAATCTAGTGAGAGATGCACATATAACCTTTGAGTATACAAAACCCATGATGTTCAATTTGGTACTGGAAGTTACAACAAAGTGCTCAAAGATCTCAAAAAATAAAACGACTAAATGTGACTAAGACATTAAGAAAGCTTTCTGTCTGAATGTTTTAGTACTTTAGATTCATACTGATATGTCTTCAAGCTTCAGCAAATAACTACTGAGCTAACAGGATAAGGTGTCAGGCACGGGGAAGGATACCAAGATTCAAAGTGAAAAGATACCACCCCTGCTTAAAGAACAGACCAACAGTTCTGATCGAACAGGATACATACTCTAATGAGAAACACACAGGTGCAGCTGGAGTGCAGAGATGGAAACACCTATGTCTGTGTGAAAGACTCCAAATAGTCTGAAACTTTGAGGATAAACAGGAATTCACCAATTGATCATCAAGGAGAGGGAACCAAAGCAGAAGGAAGAGTTTGCTGCTGGGCAGTGAGGCAGCGTGACCGGAGGAAGCCATAGGTGGGATATGGCTGGAACAATAAATGAATAAAAGAGAAAAGCAGGAAATAAAAGAGGGCTAAAAGACTGGGGGAGGGCTCTGTACAGATGTTTAAGAATTCTGGAGTTGATATTGAGACTGTGGAGTAGATGAAGTGCTAAAACAGTTTGTTGTTTTTTTTTTACAAACCACTGCATTAGCAGGATAAGGATAGATTAGAGTTAGACTAGTCTGAAAATAGGGAGACAGGTTAGAAAAACTTTGCAAAATTTTGGGCAAAAGAACATGAGATTTTAAATTAGAGCAGTGGCAGCTAAGGGGGGGAGGTGAGACTGATAAACATATTTTGATGGTATGATCAACCAGAATTGGGAGAAGATTTACACAATAGGTAATACAGTAAAATAAACAAGATTGGCAGGATTTGTGGGTGGGCTGGAGCTAAGGAGTTAAAGATGAGTTTCTATTTAATCTTTCCATATACACATATTGCTTTGACATAAAATAAAAAGTCAGATTCACTGAAAGTTTCAGAGGCTGTCCTTCTCTTCACAATTGAACATCTTGAAATCTATCATGTTGTCTGAATCTATAAAATTAGGCATCATGAAAAATGAAAGTTTTACAGAGAAACAAGTGATAAGATTATGAGAGATGAAAAAACTTTCCTAAGGGGATATGGGTAGTAAATAATATGGTCAGGATTTGCCCTGGACTACCTGGTTCTGGTACCATGTTTTTTTCCACCATATTTAAAATATCCCATAAATATCTCTAAAGAGAAATGGGCCAATATACATAATTGAAATGTTCTTAATATACTTAATAATCTTCGATTAACTTTGATTTCTAACTTACTGAATTTTCTCAATATCAAAACAACCATAGCTAATTAGCTGTGTGCCTTCCATTACTTACCATTACCAAGCAACACTCCCTCATCTCCATTTGTTTTTTCTATTGAATTAGTGAGTACTTTGGACACTCTCAAGATGTAAACTTTTAAGAATGCAGTTATAAGAATTAAATCCATGAGTATCTGGATTAAAAGTTTTTTAATAAAAGGGGTGCCTGAGTGGCTCAGTCATTAAGCATCTGCCTTCGGCTCAGGTCATGATCTGGAGTCCAGGGATCGAGCCCTGCATTGGGCTCCGCTTCTCCCTCTCTCACTCCTCCCCGCTTGTGTTCTCTCTCTAGTTGTGCAAGCAGGGGGAGAGAAAGAGGGAGAACCAACGTTCCTGCAGAGCAGAGAGCCCAATGTAGGACTTGATCCTGGGACTCCAGGATCATGACCTGAACCGAAGGCAAACGCTTAAGGCCTGAGAAACCCCAGTGCCCCTAAATAAAATCTTTTTTAAAAAAGATTTTTAATTAAATCCTTTGTTCAGTTGCTTAGGACTATGCTTAAATTACCATAAATATCTTTTCCAAATTTAGATTTCCAAAGCCATAGTAGTTAGCCAGAGCACTTTAAAAATCCACACTATCCCTCAGAGGCATTCAGGACCACATGTAGATTTAGGTAGGAACTGAGGAGGCAAAACTAAATAAATTAAATGTACAATGTTACTTACTTTATCTTTGGAGAAGCTAAAAAGTTGTTTTCTTGCAGCAAAGAACTGGACAGCGATAACACTGGTTGAGTGACCCCAAAGGACACCAACTGGCTTAGAGACAACATAGGGGTTCCAAAGGCAAACTTTATTGTTGATGCCAGCAGTTGCTAATCAGAATTAGAAGAACAAAAAGTGGTTTCAGTAATATGAACCACCCATACAATTTCCTTTTCTGAAATGAATATATATCATATATCTGGGGGTTATTAGTCCTCTGAGCACTAACGCACCCTGCCTGGAAGGAGGAAAGATCATGGCAAGCTAACAGGGCATGTTTATTCTCTGTAACTATCCTAATAATTTTTAATACCTCACTTTTTTTTACAATGTTTGAACAATAGTTGGGTAGATAGATAATTATATAACAAATTATTAACTTTCAAAGTGTCATATATTTCATTTAGTTAACGCCTGAAATCTACAGCTTACTTCTTCAGCTAACACGTACTCTTTTATATCCAAAAATGGAAGTCTCATTTTAAGCTAAAATTCAGATAATCTGAAAATGTTCAAAAAGCACTGGAGGTTGTATTCTGAAAGGGGGAACACGCCCTTCATCGTCATTCCGGCGCATGCGCGCATACATTCCTGGCGGCAGTGGCAGCGCTGGAGCAGCGGCAGGTGGAACACTTGGTGGTGTCAGAGAGATGGCAGGAGAGCAGACAGGGCACCAAAACTGTCTTCTTCCTCTGTGTCGTCTTATACCCCCCAGAGAGTCTAATAAAAACACTAATAAAAGCATTGGGGCACTTTCTCATATTTTCACCCCAATGTAGTTCCCACTTGCCGCTCATCATAATGCATCATTATCAGACATTCTCTGATCGCAATAAAATGTGAGCTGTTCGAGTCGGTCTCTCTGGCAATAAAGCCACAAGGTGGAGAGGCTCCCTGCATACCAATATGGATCCCAGACTATTTATGAGGCCCTCATAGTTATCATGATTTATTTTACATACCAATTAAATTGAGCTGAGAGTGGTAATCAAAAGCATGAATGCCCTCCGAAACGTTGAAGGATGTCGTTTTAAGATGCTCTTTTGATTTCTCTCTCCAAGCCAGCACCACAGTGTTTGTACTGCTGGTCGTACTGGAAATGAGAGCATCTAAAGATGCATTGTAAGTAACTGAAAAAAAAAACAAAAAGAAAGAAAAGGATCTTTACTTCTTCGCTCACAAAACAGGAGCAGGGTTTTAATACCTAAAGTCAAAAATGAAACCCAGATTTTGATCAGACAGCCTGATGTGTGGGGAATACCTCACTAAGGTATACCTCCCCCCTCCATTAAAGAATTTATAATGACAAGTCGTAGCTAAGTCTGCATTCAGACATCTTACCCAATCTCAGGATGCCTTGAAATTTTTTTCAGTGGGAACACATGGCAGGAAACATTAGTCACAATAATCACATAGGATTCTGGAGATCTAAGATGAGTGATTGGCCAAATTCCTGGGTTCTGCCTCCTGGGTCTGAGGTAGGCAAGCGGGAGTTTACCAGTCATCTGCTGCCCCCAAGGTCCACCTCACACCCAAACCATGGTTTATTTAAGTCACAACTGGTCTAGAATGTTAGAGAGGGATTGTCAGACCTCAATGCCTAGCACAAAAACAGCCAGATTCAGGCAAATGGCTGTCCCTATGTCCTGGATGACCCAACACCATCTACTCGGGAGCAAAATTCCATTCCCCAAGCAAGGAAAGTAATCTTGCTGCCTTTGGTCAGAGGATCTTTCCATTTCTATCAGACACCCTGGCTCCAAAAGGCAGATAGCTCTTATCCTCTAGGGACAGTATTCTTACCTCCCCCTTGTTTTCTCTCCATCCTTTACTCTCATCTTTCTTTCTTCCAAAAGAGAAAGAGAGAGAGAGAAGGAAGGAAGGGAAAACAAACCTAAGAAGTGATCAGATCCTATAAAGGTGAGTCCTCTGAGCCTCACTAGGGAGCAATTAATTTCCGGGCCATAAAGCTCCTTGAGCACCTGCTACGCCCCTGTTGCTACTTTACAGGAAGTCCCAATGGTCTAAAATCTGATAACAATTGTTCTCATAGGAAGCAGCCTCACTGAAAATATTCCCTTTGTTTACAGAAAAATGCTGAAGGTTATTGCAACTTGGCTCAGTGAAGCAATATTATAAGATTTAAAGGGTACAACAACACTATAATTATATCCTCCAATCCATGGAAATTTCATAATATCATTACAATACAATCAAAATAAAGTATTTCCACCTAGAAAATTACTTTGTCATGTGTTCCCACATTATATCTGACTATCATCTTCAGTTTCAAGGCTATAAAGAAAAGCATATAAAGAAGAACATTCTGCTCTGGTATTCAAAGTATTGCTTTTAGATTTGAATCTGCAGGCTACCAAGTGACATTTATGGGCCTGTAGTGTTACATATCGGAGCCTCAACAATTCACGCTTTATTTCAAGACCAAGATATAACTTGTATCTGATTAGATTGTGGAATGCCAGAGCTCCTGAGAATGTCTGAGTAAGAAGAGGTGAAAGAGGGAAAGCCATTTCCTTAAAATCAAATTATCTGATAAATAGAAATGTGTTCCTCACTTCTGGAAGACAGCAAAGGAAAGGACAGGTTATGATGAAAAAGTTTTTAAAATATCAAGTGAGGGAATGGGCTGAACTGATAAATGATTTGTTTTTAATACTCTCAGTGAGTTTGAAGATTGGTAGAGGAAAAATGTTTTTTAAATTACTTTTAGATAATATTTTGATGGGAAAAAAAGCAATCTGATCATGTCTGTCCATTAAGATGCTCACTTTCCATGCTTCTGCTCTTTGCCATTTAGTCATAAAAAAAAGGCATTAAGGGAACTGTCATCGATCCCTGTCCTCATCTGTGCTGTTGAAATGACCCCGTGTAATGGCAATTAGGTAATGTGGGAAAAGTGATCTGAAAATGAAAAGTGGTATCTGAAAACCGAGTAAGTAATGCTATTAGGCAAAGCTGGAGTAAGCTCAAGTAAGACCACTCTGTGTCATCTGCCAACAGGTAGAAGCTGGAGCAGAGTAGAAAATTGGACCATTTCTAACTAGGAATTCTCATGATCATTTTCCATGCCTTTTTGCTTTATGAGTCATACGACTTAGGACTTGAACTTTCTTAATGTTCTTTTGCTTGAGGGCCTTTGTTTTCAGTTACATTTCTTACTTTGACGTTGGAGTCCTATTCTCTGAGACCACATAGGGCCCTCTACATTCTGAGCAACTACCATTTCAAGGAGGAAAGATAGAAAGAACAACCCTATTTCATTTTTAAAAATCAAAATGTATCTAATTCAGCACTGCTGAGCACATTACAAAATAATAATCCAATTAATTTAATGACTTCTCAAAATACTGATTCAATCCATGTTCATGATACCTTCCACCATGCTATTAAACGAGCTGCAGGAAAAGACCTCTTCAAACCGAGGCCACCAGCTCAAAGCTGATTTCAACTGCTTAAACACAGTGAGAGAACGGGTAGGAAGGACAGAGTGTTCTAGCTAACTCAGGGAGGCACCATCTTTATGTCTGGACTAATTTAGATGCAGGGAAGTGGGACAAGGCACAAGACCCTCAGTGTAGCTTCTCTTCCAAACTTGGTCTCTATCAATTGTGAAATCTTACTAAGGAAATGCAATCTGGGATCTGTATTCTAGATTCTCTGGTACACCTCCATTAATTAGTGCAGTAATTACTGATTTGGGCATCAGTCTAAACTGTTTTGTACCTTCTCTTAACCATGGTCAAATAAAGGGGACAAAACACCTTTCGGGGCACCTGGGTGGCTCAGTCCTTAAGCGGCTGCCTTTGGCTCAGGTCATGATCCCAGGGTCCTGGGATTGAGTCCTGCTTCAGGCTTCAGGCTCCCTGCTCAGCGGGAAGCCTGCTTCTTCCTCTCCCACTCCCCCTGTTTGCATTCTCTCTCTTACTGTCTCTCCCTATATCAAATAAATAACTAAAATCTTAAAAAAAAATACCTTTCAATGTAATAAAAAAGAAAATAATGGTTTCTATTATTGGCAATTTAGTGCTCACTTTTTCAGAAGCTACACTTCTAGTCTAGTCTGTAGTGCCCAAGGTTTCCAATGACATTGTCTATATGAGGAGGCAATTATCTGGGACCAAAAAAGAGAAAACTTCTCTGAAAACTTCAAGACACTATGTCTTGCCACTATTGCATAAAATCTTGGTCCTTACTTTACAAGTATTTCAGAATGTAATTATTTTCCTATTAAAATATACCACAGAACCACTCAGACAAGATGAAAACATTTCTCCTTCAAAGTTTTCAATAAGAAATCTGAACCTTATCTTAAAGCAGTAAGCTAATACTCTTATGTCTGAAACTAAGTTTCTCCTTTGACATTTCAGCTTTATAAATATTTTATCCTTAGCTTCTATGAAACATTATTACCATACTTGCTCATGTATTTTTTTTCTTTCCTCAATCGTATATTCTTTCCTCACACTAAGAATAAAATCAGCCAAAATATTTCTTGAGGAGTTCTAAGAATATCAATTCATGTTGTTGGTGTAAAAATAAAATATATTTTTTTCCATATATATATAAAATGAAGCCAATCCTTGATTGCTTCGCTCCCAGTAGGATCAGTCTTGTGGACCAGGGAGCATACACAGTACTAAACCCACTGTTCTATTTTTGACTTTAGCCTGCCCTCCTCTTTCTCTTTCTCCCTGCTTCTTCATTTCAGCATTTCTTTCCTTCTCATGCTGAAATAACTGAGCTACAAAACAAACAAAAAAGATGTATTTAAGTTTCTAATCTCTATTGTTAAATCTGGAAATGGGCATTCATTCACTGGTTAGGACTAAAGTGGGTCCTTCTTTCAGAGGTCCTAGGAGAAATCTAAAAATCTAAAGTTTGAAATAAGAGAAAATCTTATAAAGACTCATCGCCTTTCTATACTCTGTACTTTCTCCTTTTTAAATTATTTTATCTATCCATTTTCCTCAATATCCATTCATATAGTATTATTAAATGATACATTTATAATTTTTTTGCCCCAGTCACTTTTTAATGATAAAAAACCACTTATTTAAAAAATTCATATCTCCTAATATTTAGCAAGATTTCTTTTGGTATCTCCCTTTTCTTTTGAATATTTTTCACTAGTATTTATCCAAAATCTTAGTCTATTCAGTATAATAAAACAGACTGGGTGGCTTAAATAATAGATGTTTATTTTTCTATGGAAATAAAAAACTGGAAAGTCCAAGATCAAGGTGCTGACAGATTCAGTGTCTGGTAAGGGCCCATTTCCTGGTTTATAGGTGACCTAATGCTTGCTGTATCCTCACATGGAGAAGTGAGAGAATCTCTGGGGTTTCTTATAAGACATGAATCCAACTCATGAGGGCTAAACTCTCCAGACCTAAACATCTCCCAAAGGCACCCTCTTTTAATACCATTATATTGAAGTTAGAATTTCAACATACAAATTTGGGAGTGGACACAAAAATTCAGTCCATGACATTCTGTCCCTCCCCACTTCCATGCTCTTCTTATATGCAAATTAATCTTAATAGTCTCAAGAGTCTTACTTCACTCATTGCAGCTTCAACTCTAAAGCCTAAATCCAAAGTCTCATCTAAATCAGATACGGGTAAGACTTAGGATGCATTTCATCCTGAGGAAAATTCTTTTCCAAGATGTGAACTTAGGAAATCAAACATGTTTGTATCCTCAAAAACCTTCAGCACTTCACTGTCTCACCTTCTGGCAAGTGTAAACTGGGCAAGCTGCCAAGATTTCTAACATATGTCCCTATTAGACATATTCACATTTATTGCCTTAATACTCAGCCTCCGATCTAGTCATGTCCATCTCTCCCCCCATGATTATGTCAGCTTGTCTCCCTTTACTCATGTTCACCAGGCTCTTTTTACCTCCATCTACAATCCTTCAAGTAACACCACCCACCCTTGAAAATTTTCCTCATAAATTTGCTGCTTAAGCATTACTATACGAATTAATATCTTCTTCATATGGTTTAGTAGTTAATTTTCAATACCATTGTACAATGTTCTCATAAATTATTTTATATTAGTCTGTAATTCTTATTCATGTACTCTCTTTAGTGTTATAATTAATCGCTCTTCTATAGTCTACAATGTCTAAGTTTTAAAGCACATAAAAGATAAATAATTGTTGATTGATTGACACATTGAGTCTGGAATTCAAACAAACTGGCTAAAGTAAATATATTTTTCAGCTATCTTTCCAAAAATAATTACAATGAAGTTTGATCCACAGAGCTAAGAAATATGTAATCCAAATAGAATAGCAAAGATCCCTGATACTTCTTTTACATGTAAACTTTTTTGTAGCAAATTCCTAATTGCAGTGATTTAGAAGTCAGACTCCAAAGCTGGATTTCTTTGGTAATGTATCATAAACATGGATTATAGTGCTGATATTAAACTAAGTTCCCCATGTTCTTTTGTCAGTAGATGTGGGAACGAAAGATCAGAATTATCTTTTGGAGACATATTGAGCAATATAGTTCCCATGAACATATAGAAAAATCCTTGTCATAATCATAATCCCACAACTTTGTAGATTTAGACTTGTAAGTGGTTACTTTATAACAGAGTTGATTTTGAAGAGGTTTAAATGAAGCTATGACAGGGTCTAAACTGGAAACTTTTCATTCTCTCTTTCAGTATGAAGAGAGTATTTTGTATTTAGTATTTCCTATTCAAAGAAAATAATATCAAATTTAAACGGTACTTGTTCATATCCCCAACCTTTTCAATAATGGAACTTTGTTAGCTACTTCTATGTATTTATATTAATTTAAAGTAATGAAACTCAAATGATACACCAAACTTCAGGAAGCCTACTACAAGTAGATTTTAGGAACTATTACTTTATTACTATAGTCAATCTAGTCTTTATTTTATATATTAAAATATCATGCTTGCAAAAATAAACTTAGGGACCTGCACCAAAATAAAAAGCTTTTTCACAGCAAAGGAAACCATCTACAAAATGAAAAGGCAACCTACTGAATGGAATAAGATATTTGCAAGTGATATATCCAATAAGGAATTAGTATCCAAAATATATAAAGAACTTTTATAACTCAATACAAAAAATAACAATAATCCAAGTAAAAAATTGGCAGGGGACATGAATAGTTATTTTTCCAAAGAAGACACACAGATGGCCAATGGACACATGAAAAGATGCTCAACATCACTAATCATCAGGGAAATGCAAATCAAAACAACAGTGAGCTATCACCTCACTCTTATCAGAATGGCTAAAATCAGAAACAAGGAACAAGTACTGGTGAGGATGCTGAGTGAAAGGAACTCTGGTTCACTGTTGGTGGGAATGCAAACTGGTGCAGCTTCTGTGGAAAACAGTATGGAGTTTCCTCAAAAAATTTAAATAGAAACACCATGATCCAGTAATCCAAAAAAACACTCATTCAAAAATATACATGCACTTCTATGTTTATTATATTATTTACAATAGATAACATATGGAAAATAAAGAAGATGTGGTATATATACACATATACCTATATACACACACAATGGGATACTACTCGGCCATAAAAAGGAATAAGAGCTTCCAATTTGCAACAATATGGATGGACCTAGAGGATATTATGCTAGGTGAAATAAATCAGACAGGGAAAGACAAATGCCATATGATTTCACTTAAATGTGGAATCTGAAAAGCAAAACCAATGAATAAAAAAACAAACAAAAAGCAGAAAGAGACCCATAAGGAAGAGAACAAACTGATGTTTGCTGGGGGTAAGGGTGGGCAGAATGGGTGAAAGGGAGTGGGGAAATACAGATTTCCAGTTAAGCAATGAATAAATCATGGTAATAAAAAGTACAGCATAGGCAGTAAAGTCCAAGATATTGTAATAGGGTTGTATAGTAGCAGATGGTAGCTATGCTTGTGGTGAACACAGTATAACATACAGACTTGTGGAATTGCTTTGTTGTGCACCTGAAACTAATCAAACACTGTGTGTCAACTATACTTCAATTGCCATGCTCATGTGGAAGGAGCTGCAATAGCTCTGTACAGATTCTTTTTTCCATGTTACGCAAACATAACACATAATTTTGTGCCTGTGATTCATACTAGATAACTAAAAAATAACATCTTTCATTTTTCCCACATTAAATATAATGCCAGAATTAAAGGATAGGCAGAAGGTACCAAAGACATGATATGGTGTATATTGGAAAAAAAAATACAGATCCTATAGTTCATCATATGGGATATTACTGTGTGGGTCATGAAGTAAAGAATTAGCTGCAACCTCCTAGACCCCAAAGAGGGTAAAACTACTATGAAGGACAACAGCTGGGTCCATTTGACTGTCTGCCTTTCAAAGTATATTAAGAATAGACCTACAGCATAACAGCCAAAGAGACTGTTAGTTTCCATTCCTTTCAATGGGCATAATTTAATGTAGCAACTTAGAAGTAAAAACTGACCATAGTCTTTAGCATCTGGAGCAAAAGAGCTCTCAGAGCAGATATTGCATATATGGATCCTGAACCATCACATGCAAATTGTATAAAAATTAGATATATTTTCATATCTCACGGGAGACAAGGAAGTTCTGGCTTTCTGTAGACGCTGTTTTGTAATATAATCCTATCACACAGAGAGCTACTGCTCAAGTACTCTAGACCAGAGGAACTCAGTCATTACCTCAGCAAAGAGAAAAAAACAGAAAATGAAGAAGATCCATTTTGAAGATGGTCAAACTAATATACTTTCATGAAACAAAGGACTGGTTTTGAGGGAACTTGTCACAATCTCTAAGCAGCCCTGGATGTGACCAGAGGAGATTTCTAGGATCAGAGTTGGGTTGAAGTTAAATGGATTCTGTGACCATTTTCTCTCTTCTCTTGAGATGTCTTGAGTACATGGTTCCTCTGAATTAATTGCATTAAATTTTAGAAGGAAAGAAAAGAAAAGAAATAAATTCCTGCTAGTGTACAGTAGCTAACAGACAGTCCAGACCAAAACCTCCAGAGAACCAATTACTGATTTTGAGACTAACATTTTGTGGGAAACATTTTCATCAAAGAATATAAAGGTGGAAGTTGAAGGTGACCATTCCTTTCATTACTGTTCAAATTTAGTACCTTGCCTGACCCAGTCTCCATCATGAAGATTATGCTCTACTATGTAGCAACATTTGTGATATCCAGAGAGCAGTTCTGTCCAGCTAATGGTCACCGTGGCTTCTTCATCTTCACATGCACTAGCAGGACGCTCAAACAGGGAGATCAAGGCCATTGTGAAAGCAATTGCTTGAACCTTAAGAGAGATGTTGAAGGGAAAACAAACATGGGCAGTGTAAGTGTTACAAAAAATTCAATGTTCCTTAAGATTAATAAGGAATAGGGTGTTTGGGTGGCTCAGTTGGTTAAGTGTCTTGTCTTTGGCTCAGATCATGATCCCAGAGTCCTGGGATCGAGCCCCTTATTGGGCTCCCTGCTTCTCCCTCTATGCCTGCTGCTCCCTCTGCTTGTGCTCACTCGTTCTCTTTGTCAAATAAATAAAAAAATTTTTTAAGATTAACAAGGAATAGATATTGAAATAATGGAGATTTCCTCAATATTATTTAATGAATGCAGGCAATTATAGTAGGAGACAGAACAACAACTATGTTGGTAAAGCAATTATCAAGGGAAGGTCATTATTTGCTTTTATGATACACTTGTTATTAATCACACAATAACTGTAAGGCTTTCAAAATTAGGAAAGAAAATTGTTCAAATTAGACTACTTCAGAGTTCATGGACTTATTCTCGTGTCATTCAGCAAGTAATAATCTTGCAGTGGTTGGGTGGAATGTGATAGGAAGATGAATCATCATATCCAATGTCTGGGTTTTTGTGCTACCTTCTCAAATGCATCTATCCCATTGTTACATGACACAGAAAATAAGCACTGCCCAGGAGGCTGATACGAGGAGGCTTTTGAATGAAAATCAGAATTAGTTTGAAAGCATTATAAGAGATAACCTTAGGTTTTTAATAATTGTCAAGAAAACCACATGAGGATTGTCTTTGTAAGCCTGAAAAGGAACTGTGACTTAATCTATATTTTCCATGTCCAGCATGTGTGTCCTTATAATCTATAAATTCTGAGCTCACTCTCTTTGTATTCTATTTCTATACCAAGCTACAGTTTGATGATCAAATCCATAGTTCAATCTTTCCTTTTCTCACTTACCTTTCCAGTTATGTCCCCAAAAGAAAGAACTGATTCGTTGGCATCAAAGGGGTCATACCAATATTCCATACAAATTGGTGTTCCTTTCAGGCCTTGGAGTTTATATTGACAAAGAAATTCTCCTTTGGACAGCAGATCATAGAAACAAATCTCTTTACTCGTAAAAGCCACTGCTATCTAAAGAAGCAAATAGAAAATCAGAAAGTATTCTTGATGAATTTAGGGAAATGGGTATACAAAGGAGACATGCAAATCTTAGCACCAAAGTAGACACTTCCCTGAGGGTCACTAACAGTATTACAGAAACACAGCATGGTGATACAAGTGTACTTCATTCTAACTTTGGACGCTAACCAAGAAAAAAAATTCTTCCCATTAAAGGCATTTGAGCATACTTTCTTCTGCATCCCCACTTTACACACCTGCCAAGCTCTTCCATCCATGAGAGATGAGATGATTAATCACATGGAAAAAACAAAGACAGAGGGCAACAGAATCACACAGTCATATCAGAAGCTTTACAAACCACATTTTACAAAGCAAGCAGAGGCTTTCATAAAAATCAGTTGATAAAAACTCTGTAAGTAGCATTAACAAGTCAGATAAAAATCCCAAAACTACTTTTAAAAAGGTAAATAAATTTGGAGATAAAATTGACAAAACTTTAGCTAAACTGACCCAAGATTTAAAAAAAAAAGAGTGAAAATACATATTACTAAAATAAGAAATAGAAGAGACCCTACTAATGGCCTGATAGAAATAAAACAGGATTATAAGAGAATATCATAAACAATGGAAGGCCAACAAAGTAGATCTAGATGAGATTCCTAGACAAATTCCTGGAGACAAAAATATTACCCAAACTAACGCAAAACTAAATAGACATTCTCAGTGGACAGATAGTAAGTAAAATAATTGAATTAGTAATAAAAAAAAAAACCTCAAAAAGAAAATCCAGGCCCAGATGGTTTTACTAATAAATGGGACCAAACACTTGAAGAATTAATACCAATACTTCTCAAAGTCTTAAAAAAAAAGTGGAGGGAATACTTCTCAAATTATTTTATGAAACTAGTATCATCTTATTACCAAAACCACACAAAGACATCATTAAAAAAAAAAAAACTGCAGCTCCATCTCCCTAATGAATATAGATGTAAAATCTTCAGTTAAACACTAGCAAAGAGAATCCAACAACACATTAAAAGATTTACATACCATGACCAAGTGATAGTTATACCAGAATGCAAGTCTACTTTAACATACAAATATCATCTATGTCAATAAAATCAAGGACAATTGTATGATTATCTCAATAGATACCAAAAAAGCATTAGACAAAATCAAACATATTTTTGTGAAAAATAAAATGCTCAATACATCAGGAACAGAGGGAAACTTCTTCAACCTGATAGACACAAAAAACCCATAGCTGCTATCATACTTAATGGTGGAAAACTGAATGTATTCTTCCTAAGATCAGGAACATGATGAAGATGTTCACTCTCACCAGTACTATTCAACACTACACTGGAACTTCCAGGAAGGGAAATTACGCAAGAAAAGAAATAAAGGCATCCAGAGTAGAAAGGAAGAAGTTAAACTATCTTTACTATTAAATGACATGATCTTAAACATTGAAAATCCTAAATAACAACAACAACAAAATGATCAAAACCATTTCAATAAATGAGCTCAGGAAAGTTGCAGGATATGAGATTATTTTTTAAAAATCTATTTTATTTCTATACACTCGTGATAAACAATCTGAAAATGATATTACCAAAAGCAGTGTTAGAAAAAGACAAAGACAAAACACATGCCATGATAACAGTATTTTTTTTAAGATTTTATTTATTTGACAGAGAGAGAGATCACAAACAGGCGGGAGAAGCAGGCAGAGGCAGAGAGAGAAGCAGGCTCCCTGCTTAGCAAGTAGCCCGATGTGGGACTCAATCCCAGGACGCTGGGATCATGACCTGAGCTGAAGGCAGCAGCTCAACCAACTGAGCCACCCAGGTGCCCCAATAACAGTACTTGTAAATTATCCATCTGATAAATGTATATAACCAGAACATATAAAGAACTCTCAAAACTCAACAAAATAAAACCAACAATAAAATGGGTAAAAGATTTGAACAGACACCTCACCAAAGAGGATCTATAGGTAGCAAATCAGTATATGAAAATATGCTCAATATTATTAGTCATTAGGAAAATGTGAATTCAGACCACAAAGAAAAAAAATATAAACATATAAAAATGGCTAAAATTAAGAGGTGAAAAAAACCCTTATTGTACCCTTATTAAAGACTAATATGGTTATATCAGAAAAGACTTCTAAAGCTGCCTTGTATTCATCCCACTGTCCAAAGTTGGTAAGGATGTGCTATATCCACATAATAAAATATTACACAATAAAAAGATAAACTACTGATATATCTCAAAATAAGCAAGCCAAATTAAAGAAGTGAGACCAACAAGAATGAATGTCAATTATATAAAACTCAAGAAAAGGCTAACTATTGTGTGGTGACAGCCTATCGTCACTATCTGGCAAGGAGAGATGGGAGGGGTTGGACAGAGGATTACAAAAGGGCAAAGGAAATTTTGGAGGATGAAGAATATGTTCATTATCTCCATTGTACTGTTGATTTTTCACAGTATCTAAATTTATGAAACTCTATCTACTTGGGTACTTTTAATATGTGCAGTGCATTTTGCGTAATTATACCTCAGTAAAGCTGTTTGAGAAAAGAAGAAAAAAGCAACATTCTTTAAACTTCCTTGTTGACTAAGTGCAAAGGAAAGGCTAAGAGTTAGTCATCAGTCCTGGAAAGAAGAAACAATGCAACATAATCACTACACAATATAACAACACAAATATTCCATGATAATAAAATAGAATGCTGTACACAGATATAAAGAAAATCTGGGCTTGAACTATCTTGTAATCAATACAGTTAACATTAACACCAGATCCTTAGTAAGAAGGAACTGGATACGACATCAGCTACCCCTCTGGATGCAGCAAAGACTCTGAAATAGATTCTGAAATCAAGCTGCGTCTGTTTACAGATCTTGCAACACTGATTACATCCTGCAGGACCCGGGGCAAATTCCACAACCTCACCTTGCCTAGTCTCTCATTCTTAACGTGGGAATAATATCCACCTTATGGTGATCTTGAGAAGACTAATAGAGCAGAGCATGTCACCTAGGAAATGAATGATGATGATGATGATGATGATGATGATGATTACTCTTGATGCCTTGAACAAGGCATTAGAGCATACCATTTCCCACTAAAAGAACCTGGGTCTTTGGAGAAATGGCTGATTCTGGGTCTGGCATAATAAATACACCAAATGATCCTGGAACATGTTGTCGTACCAGAAAGCAAAGAAGTTTTCAAAGACTAATAGGTTATATCAGAAAAGACTCTAAAGCTGCCTTGTATTCATCCCACTGTCCAAAGATGGTACAATTTTAAGGATGGGTTAATAACACAGTGGATTGAAACAAATCAAATTTTTTAAACTCGTGAGTTTGTAATGATGCTGATAACAATAATGATAGTAGTAGTCACTTTTCATCTTTAGAGGATTTTGAATGCTAGTAAATAAAAGTAAAGAATTAGTCATTTATCCTGCATTTGATCTATGACTTGTACTACATTATAGTTAAATAATTGACAAGGGGATTTTTTATAGAGGTATTTCAGCTTATAAAGAGGAAATGATGAAACTAGAATGTTATCATCTTCCAACCCCTAAAAAAGTTGATAGATCAAGGAATAATCAGTGATAACTGATGATGTCCAAGAAGAGAGAAAACAGGTATTTTGTGCCTCCCAACTGGGGAACCCCTATTCCAGAAGAAACCAGTCTAAAACTGATCAAGTCTTTAGATTTGACTACCAATATACCAGAAATACGGGGAACAAGTGAACATGTTAAACAACACTACCTAAATACAGTCCACAAAATCCAGACTATGGGAAACTCTGAAGGACAAAACCTTGTTTCTTTAGCAAAAACAGGAATGGCAAGAACAAAACAAAGCAACAATAAAGAAGAGGAGGAGAAAAACAATGTAGATCAAGAGACCAATCAACAATTCACAATGGCTTGAATCTTATTCAGATCTTGATTCAAACAACCTATCAAACAAGGAATTAACAGACTATTAAAAAACTGTAAGACAAGAAAATATATACATAACTGAATATTTGATGATAATAAAGAATTATTGCAATCAATATTAAATGATATAGCAGTATTATGATGATGCTAAAAAGGGAGACTTTTTTAGAAAGATGAATTATTTACAGATTAAATAATTGCATATCTTGGGATTCAAAAGTAGGGAGATGTAGATAAAACCACATTGGCTGTGAATTGGAAATTAAGGGTAAATATTGGTTTTTAATACTATTATCTACCTGTGTGTGCATTTAAAAACTTGCATAGAAAATTTTCCATCTGCTTAATATAAAATACTAAGAATATGGATTCTTTAAGCTTCTTCATTCTTCCCTCATAAACTCATAAAATGATTTTCCTTTCAATATGTTATCTTACTTACAGGTAGAGTCATGTAAGGATATTTGCACTTTGTGGGAGTCCCCATCACAATTAAGAAACTGACTAGAACAGTGGTTAAAATCAGATAAGCAGTTCCCTGTAATCGTACTGAGTTGAGCCACGCACTCTTATAGCCTCTCAGCTCTGCATATAGACCCGTGAATCTATATAAACTACAGAGTCGGAAACGTCTCACAAGCCAGCAATGCAGCATGGCCACATTGGGACAGAGCCAAGAATCTGAGATACCATCAGCTGTGTCCTTTAAAGGTGCCCAAGAAAAACAGTTTGGGAAATCAAGTAGCCCATTTGGTTCCACTTACACTCCCTCCAGGTCAGAGGAGAGGTACACCACGGTGCCACAGCTCTGTCACTGCCAGTGTTATACTTGGTATTGGTCAGGAGACCTGTCCCATCATTTTCCCCCCTTTTAAAGTAGCAAATTCAGGGCACCTGGGTGGCTCAGTGGGTTAAGCATCCGCCTTCAACTCAGGTCACGATCCCAATGTCCTGGGACTGAGTCCTGCCTTGGGCTCTCTGCTCAGGGGAGTCTGCTCCTCCCTCGGCCCCTCATCCCCACTCACGATTGATCGCTCTCCTCTCTCTCTCTCATAAACAAATTTTTGAAATCATAAAAAAATAAAGTAGTAAATTCTTTTATTAAGACTTGGTACCTTGTTTACATTTTCCAGAGAAACCAGACTTGTCACCCACAGGTGTTTAAGCTTGGTGGCATCTGAAGTGATGGAAAGTGTTTCTTGCAGCTTTAAATTCTCTCCCCAGATTCCTAATAAACCTTCCTTACTGATGGTCAGATAACGACTTGAACTTTTTAAGAAAATTACTTTTTGAATGGTGTCCTTGTGTTTCACTGGGAGGAATTCAAGGTCTTTCCACTGGGGAATGACAGTTGCCTTTGCTCGTTCGTCTTTCTCATAAAGTGCTAACAGCATAAATGAAGTCAGCTTGTCCCAGTTAATGAAGCCATCTTGGGCCACATCCACTTTGTCAAAGAGCTCCCCATATTCTTCCTTTGTGCCCCAACCAACAATCTCTGTCATCCTTTGCATAAACTCTTCTCTGGACATGCAAATGGTTTGACATGGCTCTGAGGGCTAGAAATAGGAATAAAAACAAGACAACAGTGAAATCATCCATAAGTACCAGGTCATTGTCCCATCCTCAAATGTGGGCCTAATCAGCAATTCTTCTCAGATGCAAAGACAAATGTCTTTTACTCTATAACAGGACTATATTTAAGTTAATTGGGACCAGGGAGCCCAAAACTGACAGAGCTACAAGCTGACATTTTTGATAATAAATATCCTTATAACTGGAAAAGGGAAGCAGGGGAGTCAGAGATTTGAGATGATGATGGTAGCAGCGATCGGGGTAGGGTGGGGTTACATTCCAATGAGTGTGAACACCTCTGGAAACAGGAAAAGGCAAGGAAACAGATTCTCTCCTAGAGCCTCCAGATGGAAGGCCATCCTGACAACAGCCTGATTTTAGCCCTGCAAAACCCATTTTGGACTTCTGCCCTCCAAAGGAAGATAATAAATTTGTGTTTGAAGCTATTAAGTTTGTGGTAATTTGTTATATCAGTAGTATTTTTAAATAAAGTTTACAACAACTTTATTCATAATTGCCAATACTTGGTGAAGCACCCAAGTTGATGTCCTTTAATAGGTGAGTGGCTAAATAAATTGTGGTACATCTGAGAACTGAATATTACTCAGTGCTAAAAAGAAATGAGCTATCAAGCCATTAACAGACCTGGAGGAAACTTGAATGCATACTGCTAAGTGAAAAAAGCCAATCTGAAAAGGTTGCATGGTATGATTCCAACTATATGAAATTCTAGAAAGAGCAAAATCATAGAGACAGTAAAAGTTTCAGTGGTTGCCAGGGGCTAGAGTGGGGGAGGATGAACAGGCAGAGAGCATTGAGGATTTTCAGGGGAGTGAAACTGCTCTGTATGATACCCTTATGGTGGATCTATGTCATTATGCATTTGTCCAAACCCCACAGGATGACCTAATGTAAAATGTGGACTTCAAGTGATTATGTGTCAATGTAGGTTCATCAACAGTAACAAATGTACCCCTCTGGTGAGGGATGTGGACACAGGGGAGGCTGTGCATGTTTCAGGGTAGGGGATATGTAGGTAATCTCTGCACCTTCCCCTTAATTCTGTCGTGAATCTTAAACTACTCTAAAAATATAAAGGCTTAATTGAAAAAAAAAAAAAGAGATGAACTGAGGTATTATGTGTGCAAAAACTAAGTAATCAAGTGTTTAATAGAATTCGGCCTAGGCTTTTAATTAATTAAATCAACTTTCTGAGAAATAATTGGTATCCAGGCCTTTGAACTACTCAGAAGTCCATTATTCTTTCCTTTGTTAAATTATTTTTAGTCCAAAAGTTTAGAGAGATGGAAATTTTTCAGTGACCCAGATTTCAAGTGTGGAGAAAGAACATGATCCTAAAAACACTCCACTTGAACCAAACTGCAAACTGTTTCTGATTTTCAAAACTGTTACATAATGACATCAATCAGCTTCTTATATTTATGTTATTATCTTATATTATGTTTAAAACATTTTAAAGCTGAATCCCAGAGTGTTTTCTTATGAGTTAGTGATTTTTTTTTTCTAGGAACAGGAAACTGTTTTGACTGATAAATGCCAAAATAAGTCTTTTTTATATCCTAGAAAATGAAATTGCAAATGAACCATAAACACAGACAACAAACTTTTTTCCCCAAAGTAACATATACAATCAACTTTATAATTTTCTGTGCATTGATAATGCCAATACGCACGGGGAGAAGATTTGAGGAATACGTATGAAGTATGACAGAAAAGAACAATTATATAATATACCAGACAATTCTATTATTGACTGTTCACTGATTTAAGCTTGAAAATAAAACCAGAGGCACCTGGGTGGCTCAGTTGTTAAGCCTCTGCCTTAGGCTCAGGTCCTGACCCGGAGTCCCAGGATCCAGCCCTGCATCGGGCTCCCTGCTGAGCAGGAAGCCTGCTGCTCCCTCTCTCACTCCCCCTGCTTGTGTTCCCTCTCTAGCTGTGTTTCTCTCTGTCAAATAAATAAATAAATAAAATCTTAAAGAAAAAAAAACTCTGCCATACCTTTGGCTAAAATTTAGGAATTTGTTTTTACTAAAAATTTCTGATGTGTTTCAAGAAGCATCATGCCTTGATCAGTATGTGTTTTGTGTTTATTAATTCTATTATAGGCCAGGTTTAATAAATCAGTTCAATGTACAACGAAAGTATATGATGTTTTCCACAAACTTAAAAGCACAAATGCACTAAATTTTACCACACAGTTAATGCTCATTTTATCAGTGGTTCACACTTATGTTCTGGGACTAGAGTTAATTCACTCACTCTATTATATTATACACATCACACAGTGTGGCTAGAGGATTGTGTGGTTGTGCACTTAGAGGTCTAAGCTTCAGACTGAGTTATTTGGCCTCTAAATAGGGGTAATGATGACTAATTCTTAGGGCTGATAAGCTGATAATTTATGTGAACCACACTGGATAATTTAAGGTGATTATATCGCATTTATACTCAGAAAATGTTCATTCCCTGCTAACCAGTTTAAAGAATATACAATGTCATCATGTTAGCAATGACCCTGCTCTAAGGATTTAGCTAAATTCATTTGTTGATAGGAGAGTGTGTGTGTGTAAGGATTTGGAAGTGTGCATAATCACTAATTTTAGTTAGTTGATCCTATCTATGAGGGGTGGCTAGTTGCTAACTAGACACTTCTAAGAGACTTCTCAGTGGGTCCAAAGAATATGTGAAGGAGACTACAAACAGGATTACATGACGCTCTTAGTTTCTCTGACCATTGCCATCATGGCGGCAGATACTAGCTCTGGGCTTCATATGAAGTAGCAACTGTGCACATGCTTTCAATGGTTCTTCCTCAGACAGAAAACGGCTCTAAGTGAGTCCAGTGAAAGTAAAGTTTACCTACGTATTTTCAGAGAGCAAAACTCTTTCATAAAGCCAAGACCAACATTTTGTCACCGTGAGCCACTATTTTTTCTTTTTTTTTAATTGTTACTTAATTTCTTTTTCCAGTGTTCCAAGATTCATTGCCCATTCCCCACACCCAGTGTTCCATGCAATAGGTGCCCCCAGTACCCACCACCAGGCTCTCCCATCCCTCCACCCCCCTCCCTCCAAGTTCCAAGATTCATTGCCCATTCCCCACACCCAGTGTTCCATGCAATAGGTGCCCCCAGTACCCACCACCAGGCTCTCCCATCCCTCCACCCCCCTCCCTCCAAGTCCCTCAGTTTGTTTCTGTGTCCAAAGTCTCTGTTGTTTCATTTCTCTCCCTGGATTACCCTACTTCCCATTTACTTTCCTTCTCCTACTGTCCTCTAGGTTACCCCTTATGTACCGCAAGTAAGTGAAACCATGTGATACTTGACTTTCTCTACTTGGCTTATTTCACTCAGCCACTTTTTTTAAAATAAGATTTTATTTTTTTATTTGAGAGAGAGAGTGCACATGCACATGAGTGGGGTGGAGGAGAGGCGGGGGATGGTGGGCAGAGAAGCAAACTTTCCACTGAGCAAGGAGCCTGACACGGGGCTCGATCCCAGGGCCCTGGGGTCATGACCTGAGCAGAAGGCAAATGCTTACCTGACTGAGCCACCCAGGAGCCCCTGTGAGCCAGGTTTCAATCCTGGACTTCTTAGCAGAAGGTAACTCCACAGGAAGAAAGATAAGACAGTCCCTCCATCTAAAAACGAGCTTGCATATACCATGATTTAATTGAGAGAAACTCTCAATCTGTATTAGATTCAGTACTGAGTGGCAAAAGAACTTCTCTTTGATCCATCTTTGGGAAAAAAAAGAACATGTATATATAAGTATACATATATATCTAAATTAATGGCAATTTAATTAACATCTGGATATTCTGCCTAAATTCGCTACATAATACCTGTGTGACCCTAAGTCAGTCATAACCATTTTCAGGCTTTCTATTACAGTCCAATAAAATAATCTGCATATTAGGCCATCTTTATGTTAAACAATTTTATTGCAACTTTAAGTTATTATTTTTGAAGTCACGACCACAGCAAGCTAGATTCACAAGTCTATATTTAGTATAGCTCAGAAAATATTAAGAATTTAGAGGGCACCTGGGTGGTTCAGTGGGTTAAGCTTCTGCCTTCGGCTCAGGTCATAGTCTCAGGGTCCTGGGATTGAGGCCCACATCTGGCTCTCTGCTCAGTGGGGAGCCTGCTTCCTCCTCTCTCTCTGCCTGCCTCTCTGCCTACTTGTGATCTCTCTGTGTGTCAAATAAATAAATAAAATCTTAAAAAAAAATAATTTAGGAAATTTCATCTCATTATAAAACATAAGCATCAAATAACTAATTCTCAGTCCCTTCAGCTGAAAATTTAATTTGACTTAATAAGAAGATGGCTTTAATATATGACCTTCTTCCCACAGACAATTTGTTCCAATCTGAATGTTGACTTTCCAAACAAAAACTCCTAACAGTGTTTGAAAGTACACCCTTTCACTTCTATTAGTCAAGATTCTCTTGTTTTGGGGAGGTAAAAATTAGTAACCCAGCATCTCTTAGAACTTCTTTTATAATAAAAGTGAACAGTGCATTATCTAAAAAAAAAAAAAATTGTCATTCAGCCCTTCTGAGATAATGTTTGTATGTTTATTTTGCTATGTCTATTTAACTATTGAGCAATACAATAACTCAGCATTGCTTCCAATTGTTCTTGCAAAAAAGTTAGTACACTCTGGGGGCGCCTGGGTGGCTCAGTTGGTTAAGCAACTGCTTTCGGCTCAGGTCATGATCCTGGAGACCCAGGATCAAGCCCCACATCAGGCTTCCTGCTCCACGGGAAGCCTGCTTCACCCTCTCTCAGTCCCTCTGCTTGTGTTCCCTCTCTAGCTGTGTTTTTCTCTGTCAAATAAATAAATAAATAATCTTTAAAAAAAAAAAGTTAATACACTCAGAAAGTCTGGTTGATTATCTCACTGGGCACAACTTTAGCCATTTAGAAAATCTTCCTGTCTTCCTGAAAACCTTCCAAAGAATATTCTAAAAATCTTTTCCTTTTGCCTAGAAAACATTTTCTGGAGATAAGAGTCAGTTCTCATGAGCTATCTTTAAAAAGAAAAAACAGAAGCCTGGACTCAGTACAACTCGCTTCAGCCTTTAAGATTTGTAAGATTCGGATTTCACTGTACCTTCTGTGAAAACTAAGCAGTAAACCTGAGTGCAAACCTCCAAAAATATACCCTTTGTAAGAAACTTGACAGGCTTTTTAAAAATTGAGATCATGTACTTTCAAATAGCAATGTGTAAGTGTGCCAACACATTTTTAAAATTTTGTTTTTCACAAAATTCATAGAAATTTATTAGAGAAAATACAAAATATAATTAAGCCAAAATTTAGACTCCTCCATAATGCCATCAACATGCCATATTTTTTTCTGCACAGAAAGATAAATACCTGTGTATTATTTTTCAAATGGTGTCATGATATACATATCTTTGTATGTTGCATTTTCCACTTTACATCAAACTGTGAAGGTGGGCCTTGTATAATATATATATTGGTCTTTACTGTCATTTTTAATGGCCACACAATATTCTGAGGAGAAGACATACAATCTATGAAATTAAAAATTTCAATTGTTCCCAATGCTTTGCTGGTTTATATAAACAGCTCTACAACAAACATCTCAATACATACATCTTTGCTCACTTGTCCAATTTTTTCCTGAGGGAAATTCCCTAGAAACGGAATTGCTGAGTCAGAATTTAAACATTCTTAAGGTTTTCTATATATCTTGCCAAATCTTCCTCCAAAAGTTTGAGCAAATTTACATTTCCATCAACAAAGTATGAGATTGCGTACATCCAAAACCCTCACTGAGCTCACTCCTCTTAAAACTCTCCAATTGGTTGCTAAAAAATAGTTCTAGTAAAGCCTAAACATTTACCTACTTGCTGGCAAAACAAAGCAATACATTCTCGAGGAAGACATTTAATTCTTTTAAATTCTGCCAACTTTTAGGAATGTTATGTTTATTTTTTTCCTTAATTTTTTTCCTGTAGTATTATTTTATAATGAAATAAGGAAAGACAGTTTTTCTCTTTTTTTCCCTACTCTTAATAAGGACTTGCCCAAGACAAGACTACAAATTCCAGTTTAAAACTATGGAGAGACAACAATCCAGTTTCCTGCGAAAATGTAGGGATTTTCTCCCAGGCCACAGCTAGCAGTAGATTAACATGTCACTAACCCAGAGTTCACTGCCCTCATTCATTGGTGAGTATGTACTTCCAGATTCTGAAAATTAATGTTAAATTGTGAGTTGTAAGCCACTCAAAGAGATATTTTCACCAATCCATGCTTGCATGCATGCATCCATCCACTGATCTATTCATTAATAAAAATATATTGAGCTTATACACTATACAAGGTAGAATGGGGTAGGTTTATTTATTCATTCACTCAACAAATACTTATTAAGTGACTGCTCCAGGCCGAACACTGTTTTAATCACTCAGCATCAAGGTCCAAATCCACTCCAGTAGAAAGCCTTGGTGTGTTGGTCACAATGAATGACACATGGTTTCAGGTTACCAAAAGTGATAGGAACACAAGAATCACACTAATTGTTCTCTTTCCTAATTTCAAACTGAATTTAGCATATGCATGTCAAAAACATTCCACAAACAGAAATCATTCAAGGACCAGAAACCTTTCCTTAGTTTGAAAGCTTTTTATTTTTTTCTTTCATATCATTAGAATTCTGCAATGCTTTTTTTTCTCTACATGAAAAATAGTTTCTAATAGAGTCTCAGAATCATGTTTTCCCTAGGACCTGCTAGTTTTATCAAGCATTTCACCCAAAATAATATTTCTTCTGTCAAATATTTGGCATGGTTTTTGGGTAATGTTCCGTGACAGCTGAATGAGTATACACTATCAAAATGCATCCTTTCCCCCATCTCTATAATTAAATTTAAAATTAACATGCTGCTTTCTCATGCTTCGTTCTGTTACACTTGCCTCAATTTCCCTTGGTTCCAAAGCCTATCGGTTATGAATATGTATTAGCGTTTGCTGTCAAACACTGTAACATCTTCTGGAGCAGAAGATTAGATATGTTATTCAAAACAGATGCATCAGTTTAAATCATCCCCTGCAATGTTCACCTGCCAGCGAACTTTCATGAGAGACTGAACAACAGAACGGGAAATACTGGTCTGCCAGCCCAGATTCATATAGCCTTTTTTTTTTTCTTTTTCTTGCTTCAATGAATTTTAGTCAGTTTTAATTTTCATTTACAGTAGGATATCAACGATTCAAGAGCTCACCAGTCTGAATGGAGTTAAAATTTCATGACTAACAAAGACACAAGCAAATGGGTGTCTGAAAGCACCATGCTACTTCTGCCCACCCAGACTTTGCACTTCATATCCTCTTTCTAGAAAACTAATCTCCCTTTGGGTGCCTGGGTAGCTCAGGTGGTTGGGGATCCGCCTTTAGCTCAGGTCGTGATCCCAGGATTCTGGGATAGAGCCCCATGTCAGGCTGCCTGCCCAGTGGGGAGTCTGCTTCTCCCTCTCCCTCTTCTCTTCTCCCTGCTT
>PITA01017245.1:0-43808 GCA_004023965.1 Spilogale gracilis | reverse complement strand
TCAAACTCAACATCCAAAAAGAAGATGAACACATCAAAAAATGGGCAAGAGACATGAAGAGGCACTTCTCCATAGAAGATATACAAATGGCTAACAGACACCTGAAAAAATGTTCGGCGTCACTAGCTATCAGGGAAATTCAAATCAAAACCACACTGAGATATCATCTTACCCCAGTCAGAATGACCAAAATTAACAAGTCAGGAAACAACAAGTGTTGGAGAGGCTGCGGAGAAAGGGGAACCCTCTTACACTGTTGGTGGGAAGGCAAGCTGGTACAGCCGCTTTGGAAAACAGTGTGGAGATTCCTTAAAAAATTAAAAACAGAACTACCCTATGATCCTGCAATTGCACTACTGGGAATTTACCCCAAAGATACAGATGTACTGAAAAGAAGGGCCATATGTACGCCAATGTTTATAGTAGCAATGGCCACAATCGCCAAACTGTGGAAAGAGCCAAGGTGCCCTTCAACAGATGAATGGATAAAGCAGATGCGGTACATATATACAATGGAATACTATGGCTCCATCAGAAAGGATGAATGTCCAACTTTTGTAGCAACATGGACTGGACTGGAAGAGATTATGCTCAGTGAAATAAGCCAAGTAGAGAAAGTCAAGTATCACATGGTTTCACTTACTTGCAGTACATGAGGGGTAACCTGGAGGACAGTGGGAGAAGGAAAGTAAATGGGAAGCGGGGTAATCCAGGGAGAAAAACGAAACAAGAGAGACTTTGGACACAGAAACAAACTGAGGGACTTGGAGGGATGGGGGTGGAGGGATGGGAGAGCCTGGTGGTGGGTACTGGGGGCACCCATTGCGTGGAGCACTGGATGTGGGGAATGGGGAATGAATCTTGGAACACTGGGAAAAAATTTAAGTAACAGTAAAAGAGTTAATTAGAAAAAAAAAAAAAGAACTCCCAAAATGAATGAATGAATGAATGAATGAATAAATAAATAAATAAATAAATAAATAAAAACTGGCCGTGCCTTATATTAATAAAAAAACCCATAACAAAACAGATTTAACTTCCTTAATGAGATAAAGGGTATCCACAGAAACATGCAACAAATATTTTAGTTTATAATGAATTATTAAGTTTCAACTCTAATATTGGAAATAAGGCAAGGCTATTTATTAAAAATATCTTTTCAAGTAAAATATGGCAAGAAAAGAAGTAAAAGGAGAATTTTAAAGGAGGGTAAAGATTTGTAGAAAATTGAAAAAATATAGATAAGATACAGAAAAGAATTCGTAATTGCATTTTGCATGATTACTTCCTGCAAGGTAGGTATAAATAAGAAATTATAACTATTTTACTGAAAATATACTTGAAAATAAGATTTTATAAGTGATATTACTTAGAATAAAAACCATAAAATTCCTAGGAATAAATAGAAGAAAAGATGTACAAAACCTCCATACAGAAAGCTGTACCATTGAAAGGAATTTTAAAAGACTTACTAAAGGGAGGGTGTGTTCATTTGCACTGTTTGGGAGACTCTGAATTCTAAATATGTTGGCTCTCACCAAAATGATTGATAGAAGCAATGCACATTCAGTCAAACTCAGTAGGATATTTCATGGGAACAGACCATCTGATTTCAAATTTTATATGGAAATGCAAAAGAGCAAGAGTAACAAAGATAAGAGTAAAGCTGGTGGCATCTCAGTAATTGATGTAATGATTTATTATAAAGTTAGTAAAATTAAACAATGTGGTATTAGTATAGGATGGTCAAATAGACCAAATAAATATAGAAATCAGAAAATTATTTATACATAGAGAATCCTCTGACTTATTTCTAAGTTGTACATATTATGCAATATGAAAAGAATAACCTCATAAGTGGCCTGGGTCAATTAGATGTCTATTTGAAATTTTTAAAAAATGAACCTTTCTCCTGATGTCACATAATATACAACTATCAAATTTAGATGAAGCATGGACCAATAATGGAAAGCAAAATGACTAAAATTGAAAGAAGATATCAAAGGACAATATCTCTGTGGCCTTGGGGTACCCCAATTTATATTATATAGACATCAAGTGCAGTAACCAGAAAAATTTGGTGAGTTGAACTACATAAAAATTAGATCTCTTATTTATCAAAAATTACCAGTTAGGGGGCGCCTGGGTGGCTCAGTTGGTTAAGTAACTGCCTTCGGCTCAAGTCATGATCCTGGAGACCCGAGATCGAGCCCCACATCGGGCTCCCTGCTCCGCAGGAAGCCTGCTTCTCCCTTTCTCACTCCCCCTGCTTGTGTTCCCTCTCTCGCTGTGTTTCTCTCTGTCAAATAAATAAATAAAATCTTTTTTTTTAAATTACCAGTTAGATTATGAAGACAATGGAGTTGATATTCACTATATATGTATCCAACGAAGAACATATCCAGAATAAAAAATGACTTCTACAAATCAATAAGAGAAATACAGATAATCCACTTTTAAAACTATGTAGGTGACCTGCAGAGTCATTTCACAAAATAAATATCCAAATGACTGATAAGCATACACAGTTGCTCAATCTCATTATATACCTGGGATATGCAAATTAAAACTAAAATGTGATGTTGCAATACACCTTCCAGGGTTGCTACCCATTTTTTTTTATATTATAAAGGATCTTTAGGGATGTGGAATAAATGAAACTCAGACGTTGTTGGGAATGTAAATGAAACTTTGTCAGTATCTGTTAAAGCTAAATTTTTGCATACTCTATGACCCACTGATTTAATCACTAATATACATTTGCCAGAAATACATACAAATGTACATCAAAGTACATGTTCAATAATGTTCCCAAAGTGCAATTTGTAGTATGCAGTAGCTGAAAACCATTTGAATCTGACTTAACGGGAGTTTAGATACATTTATCTATGCATATATAGATACATATGTTTATTTACTCAGTGAAATACAATTGAAAAGTCTACACGAAGAATACAAATAATTCTCATAATCATAATTTTAAGTGAAAGAAGACAAAAATAACATAAGTTCCATCTCTACAAAACTCAAAAATAAGCAAAAGAAATCTATGCCCATACAGCCTGGAGCAGAGTTTGCTCAGTAGATGGTCAGGGGGTTGGTCTGGGATCGGTCTTGTTGAAAACAACTGATCTATAGAGCGAGTGGACAAGCTTTTTCTGTAAAGGGTCAAATAGTGACATTTTACAGCTTTGTGCACGGTAGGGTCTCTGTTGTGACTGCTGAACACTGTTGTTGTAAGGACAGGGGCAGCAAGGGACAATATGTAAACAAATGAGTGTGACTTTGTTCCAGTAACACTTTATTTACAAATATAGGAGGCAGGTAAGCCATATTTATCCCATGGCCCCCAGTGTTCTGACACCCTCAATAGATAGGAGATCACTGTGCTTAACTTTTTAGTCAGTGTTGTCCCTGTAGATCATTCTGTCCATGACTTTCTGCTATTTTATAAGCTTTGGCTTGCACCATTAGTAGTTTCGGACATTCCAGAAATTTAAGGTTCCATTTTATTGTTCTGTTTTAAATTTCAATTCGTTGTGTAGTTCAGTAATATAAAAACAGAATCTGTGCTACTAAATTTGCATAAGAAGATGAATTTTAGAGAAAGAATTTAAAATAAATCTAATGTCACATTAAAGAGAATCATCATTTCCTACCTAATTGTTGCAAATGTGATCTACAATACCCCAAAAAAAGTGCATTTCACCTTTTGTAGACCTACTGCTAATAAACATAAGCCTTCTATTCCCAGTCCTTCCATCTGCATTGTGAACATAGGTCAAGTACAGAATTATCTAGAGAAATTCAAATAAAATTGAAGACCTTCGGGTCGTGGCAATAGTATACTTCCTTGCCCCAAGAGAAGGTAAGGAATGAGTTTTTACATTTAGATTGGCTAGGCTGGGAACTCACTCCAACTTTTTTATATTCCTGTGATCCTTTGGCACAAGATTTTTAACACTGTATTAACTTTATCTCTGGAGTTGAAAAAATAAGTCCCAAAGGTTAATTATAAGCAGAATTGTCCTTGGTAGGAAATTTCTTTCATTCCAATCATGCAAAAAGTGCATAATAGTGTAATAAAGCTGTTTGGGAAAACATAATAGTCAGGTGCTTTTTCCCATACTTTTGGGAGAGAATACGACTCTCTGTTGGCAAGCAAGCGTGGGAGCTAAGATGCCTCTTTCCCCCTCATCTTACCATGACTTCTTGTGTGCTCCTGTGAAATTACTTTAACCTTTTCCATCTAAGGTAATGAGTTTGCAAGAGCATTGCCTCTTACTGAGAGGTTCCAAGAGGCATTATTAGCTGTTTTTCTAAAAGGAGTTCTTTATGCATCTTTTTTTAAAAGGGTCTTTAAAAAAATGTCTATATTTCTCTTCCCTCTCAAGGTTTTGATTGGCCTTTTCAAGCACTAAGTAGAAAAAAATCTACAGTTTTCATTTCATGAAATATTTATTCTGTGGCACACTGAAAAAAGGAACAACCGAACAATAGTTAATTTTGAAGCTAGATGGATTTTCTTTTGGCTGCAAATGATTGCTCTTTATGGGTTCACGGTTTCTGGGGAATTTGGCTGCAGTATGACTTTTGTTTCTTGAAACTATTCATATATTCTTGATGTACACATGTGTGAAACATTACAAGAAGACTTCTTTTGGGGTTGGGAACAAAGAAAAATTACCAAGGAACTAGATAAGGAAACTGGGACTCCCATGTTTGAGGTCTGAACTGTGTAACCAGCCTATATCTTTCTGTTCTTCAGGCATCTGGGCAGTTTTAGGCTTCTCACCCTTACTTACCTGACACGATACTTAGGCTAGTATTTCTAATTTGATTATAGGTCTAAGACTCTTGTTGACCGAGACTGGTTGTGGTCTCTCTTCCTGGTGTCTAAGAAATAGTAAATTTGGAGCATTTCTCTTTTATCAAACTTAGTTTTGTAAAAAAAAAAAAAAAAAAAAACAACAACATTTAAAATATATGACAAATATCAGGAAATGGAGGCAGAGGTTAAGTGCTCTGAGCCTTCTAAGAAAAAGAGCTATATAAATGCAAAGCATTAATATTATCATTATGGAAACACATTTCCTCATTAACCTGCATTTCCATGCCAACAAATATTCTTCAAAAGGCTCATTTTATCTTTGACCATTTTGTGTGCAGACCTTGGCAGCCACCTAGTAAAACCCTTGGTACTGTGCATATTGCTTGCAGATATTTCATTATGAATCAGGCCTTTCAGCTGGTAAATACAGAAAAATTAAGCATGAAATAAACCAACACTCCAAACCAAAAAACAACTAAAGCAAAAGTGAAGAATCTCAAGCCAGACTTCACAAACCAAATAAGAATTTAAATCCCCTATTCTATAATAAACCCAGTTTATTGGAAAGCGGCAACCCAATTTAATTCAGACATGATCATTTATTTAGAACATGTAATATCCCTAAATTCATTAAGGGAAAGACAGTAGAGCATGGGGACAATTTTACTTTTACTGCCACTCAAATATAAAGAATACTTACCAGGTAATTCATACCCAGCTATTTGAAGTTAGCCTATTTATAAGATTTGACTATAAGAGATGATGTTCTATTAGTTGGTACAGCATAGGGAACTTAGAGATTCAATTATAAGACAGCATTAATATGCTTACAATTTATATTTATTACTTGTCAGTAAATGAAAAAATATATATAATACATACTAGCTACTTAGTATGACTTCTCATGGTGTAAATTGAGGGGTTTCTTCATACCTCTTGCAGACATATTAAATAAATGTGTTGACATGTCACTTATATTAACACAACCTCTTCAGAAATAGGTTAACTTCTTAACTGATTCTAAAGGAGTAGTTACAAGTTACAAATTTTGATGATAGAAGGCAGTGCTTAATTAATTTAAATGGAAAAATAAAACAGCAAAAATAAACTAACCTTTGTACCTATTTTCTTTAATTTTCAGTAATTGGTGTATATAGGGTGGTATTTAGCTCTAAGCAGTTTATCATTGTAATCTAGCTCCTTACTTTCCTCCTTGTGTTCTGTAACTCATTCTCAAACGTTCTGTGAAGTATCATCATTTTAAGATTAATATATAGTAAGTTCAAATGAAGTTTATTTAATTTACATTGTAACAAAAGACATTAGAACAATGCATATTTTACAGTATTATTTTTGTTGGGGAAAATTCTAAGTTTAAAATGGACATATAAGATAAAAATATTATCCATACCTCATACATTCATTCATTCATCACATATTTAGCACTTACTTTATATGGGAAATGTATTATAAACATTCTGTGTTCAGAAGTTTGACTAGTGCCTAAGGAAAATCATTCAATTCTCTTTTCTTTATTTTCTTTTTTTAAAGATTTATTTATTTGAGAACACACCCATGAGCAGGGGAAGGAGCAGAGAAGAATCTTAAGCAGATTCCCTGATGAGCGTGGAGCCTGATGAAGGGCTTGATCCCACAACCCATGAGATCATGACCTGAGCCAGACCCCAGAGTTGGGCGTTCAACTAAGTAACCCCAGTGCCCCTCAATTCTTCTTTTTAAATAAGTAGTATAGGAAGACATGATTCTCTAAGGTCCATTGGTCTGAGACTGAATCTGTTCATCTGAATGGAATACTGCCTCAGAAATTTTTTACCAAAATGATCTTGTTGGAACTTATGCTTAGAAAAGGGAACACTTTTGGAGTGCCTGATGGTCAGTTGGTTAAGCATCCAACTCTTGATTTCTGCTCAGGTCATAATCTCAAGAGTCCTGAGATCCAGCCAGCTTCAGAGTCCATGCTCAGTGGGGAGTCTGCTCGGGATGCTCTCCGGCTCCCTCTGCCCACCCTCACCCCACCAAGGCTTGTGTGTGCTCTTTCTCTCTCAAATTAATAAATAAACCTTAAAAAGAAAAAGAAAAAGAGCACTTTCTATCCTCATTACCATGTGTTCTTGTGTATGTGTTCATGTGTGTGTGTTTGTGTATGTGAGATAACCTGGCAGCTTACATACCCACATCTGAGATGTCCTGACCCCTTACCTGATTTTACGTCATATTTACTGTTAGGGGTGTGTGTGTGTGTGTGTGTGTGTGTGTGTGTGTTTTGTTTTAACTAGAAGCAGAAATGTGTGATGATTAATATGGAATTGTTAATACATCCTACCATGGTTTAGGTGACTCTTGTTTTCTCTGAGTATTTTTTATATATCAAAGACTACAGCCTTACAAGCAAGTTGCTTGCATTCTGAAATGAAAAGTCAGATAAATATATAGGAGCCAAAAATATCCAAGTATGTGTTCATACCAGGGTAACCATATAATTTAATCATCCAAAGCTCTTTGAGAGTGAAGGGGAGACTTATAATAATTATGTCAAGATACCAGTTAGAAAGTAAGACCTTGATGAACTGGGATATGTGGTTACCCTTCATATTACATATCTATTGAGGCTTAAAAAATCGCACATTATATGTAAGTGTCAGACTAATGTATAGTATAGTAAAATCCAATGCTTTGACTAGGATAGCATTTCAGTTTAGTGAGGTTGCTAGAAATTATCTAAAATTAAAGGTTATTGTTAATATATAGTAATATATCTACTTTTAACATCTTTGAGGATTAAGGAGTAAACTTTGTGCACTGTAAGGTCATTTATAACAACTATTACAATGTATGCAAGTGAGGAGAATTTTTTTAAAAGATTTTATTTATTTATTTGACAGAGAGAGAGATCACAAGTAGGCAGAGAGGCAGGCAGAGAGAGAGGAGGAAGCAGGCTCCTTGCTGAGCAGAGAGCCTGATGTGGGCCTCAATCCCAGGACCTCAAGATCATGACCTGAGCCGAAGGCAGAGGCCTTAACCCACTGAGCCACCCAGAGTCAGAAGAATTTTTTTAAGTGGATAAGTGAATGGATACAACCATTCTCCTCCTACCTCCACGGATGTGGGTATGAAAGGTTACCTCCACTGTCTGTTTGGAACTTGGCACCTTTACTGAGCACTCCAGCCTCTACTGTCATAACCTCTGAAAGTTTTTCCCTTGGTTTAAAATCACGTTGTTGGGGCGCCTGGGTGACTCAGTGGGTTAAGCCTCTGCCTTCTGCTCAGGTTATGATCCCAGAGTCCCAGGATCGAGCCCCACATCGGGCTGTCTGCTCAGCGGGAAGCCTGCTTTTCCCTCTGTCACTCCCCCTGCTTGTGCTCCCTCTCTGGCTGTGTTTCTCTGTCAAATAAATAAATAAAAATCTTTAAAAAAAATAAAATCACATCGCTTTGTTCAAGTCTTAGTTATTATTGCATCATAATTGAGGCCAGGTAAAATTAATAGTAACATTTTAATTCTTACCCCAGCCAAGCATATTTTGACAGTTATAAAGAGAATATTTGTATAAGTCTCCTTTGGGATTAAACTTTAAATTAACCTTTAATAGAATAAACTTGAAGAGATTGGATTTGCACTGTTAATTGTGGAAAGTCAAATACCAGCACTCCAATCTTATAGGGAATACTTAAATATTCTTTCTTTATAACCAGCCTAAGATCTTCAAAAAATCAGAATTTATGTATATAGTAAATATATATTATTAAATATTAAAGGTGTATATTAAATAATAAATATAAATATGTTTTATTAAATAAATTTTATATATTTTATTAAGTATATATCATATATATTTACATATATGTATGAATTCCCTAGATTTCTGTTCATAAGTTGTATGCATTAAGAGAATTTTCACTCATAACTTTAAAGGTTCAAAGTATTTCATACCCTGGGATTCCCCCAAAGTGATATGGAGTCTTCAGATTTTACAGCAAGCTCAAGAAACAGTGGTCCTTCTATTACTAATGATATATTTTTCTGATTTTATCTGAAAAAGCTTTCCTTGAATGTACATGTCACAGACCCCCATGTTTGGTGCAGTTTTCCTCAGTTTATATTATTACTTTGTAAAATTAGCTTCAAACACTACATTTATAAAATTATCTTATTGGCAGCATTTGAAGACCAAGGACCAAAAATATTGTATGCTTGAATTGTACATTGAATGGGAAAAGTAGATGATAGAATCCCATTACAGGAAAACAAGTAAACTGGATTGTCACTTTAAGAGATTTCTTATGGAGGATTTATTCTTTAGCTTGTTATGATTTCTTTTTTATAGAAGCAGCTGTACTTGTTATCGCACTCTGCCACATCATCAGTCATCTAGCTACTGCAGAGAATTCCCCCCGGCAGAACAGGACATTCATGAGTTTATATTACTGCCATAAATTCTTTGGCTGTAAGTTTTTATACAAATAATCCCATGTCTCTTGTATACATTGCACCAATTGGTTAATAACATGATCTCTACCAGGGGATTTCTGGAATGTTCTATCTTTTAAAAATAATGGCCAGAGTACATTTTTACATACACTAAAAATATTCTAAATGAGATTGGGCAATTTGAGGACATCTATATGATGAGAAAATGTGTTTTTCTTTAATTTTCCAATTTAGCCTGGTGAGCTTTGATTTAACTGAATGACATGAAAACAAGTATTTACAGAAGGGAGTATAATAAGGTTAGTTATCTTAAAAAATATATATGGAGTAGCTTTTCAAATGAGAGTGGGGAGTTCCTGGCTGCGAAACTCTTTTCACAGTTTCTGTATCACTCTTCTGAATTGAGTAATCTCCATAAAGGAGCCCAGCAATTTCATCATGCCAGCCACTAAGTAGTTGCCAGATTCTCTGGCTAGTGGCAAATTCTCCTCGCAATAAAAGTGAAAAGAGTGCTTAAGCACACCAGTTGGTCCATTGACTAATGCCTAATGATACTGATCTGATTTTCTTTTACCTCCTTTTCTTTCCTGACAAGTGTACTAATAAGAATTCAAATATTTCCCACAATTCTAAAAGGTGAAAGTATCCTTCCCTAGGTCTTCTTTCACCAATGGCACCATCGCCCGTGTTTTTGTGAGATCCATTTCTGATTGTAATAAACCATTGACCAAGTCTCAGATTTTAATGATGAAGCTGATATTATCTGAAGAACCACAGGAAATTTTTCAAAAGGGAATGATGAAGCTGATATTATCTGAAGAACCACAGGAAATTTTTCAAAAGGGAACACAGATACCATACAAAAGACAGCAATTTAGATTTGGGAAAGAGATAGCTTGGGATTAGTGTTTATGATGTAAAGTGATCTTTTTTAACATCATTACTCCAAATCCAGTCAGTTTTCCAATATGAAAAGAATGGTCAGCTAAATCAAAGCTTTCTAATTGCTCACATTCTACCTTTAGTACCATGATCTTCTAATACAAGTATTTTCAACAGTTTACATTTAGCTGCCATTAAATTAGAGCTTAAAGTATCCTCAGTATTGAATACAAAATGAGGTGACTGCAATAAAGATGTCCTCAAAGTAGAGTAAGTTGATCAAGTTAGAGACTCGTGTATATAGTGGGATCCCATTTGTAGGGCAATGTCATACATATATTGGCTTATGATTATGATGTTTAAATATACCTGCAAAAATATTAATTGTGGTTATTTATAGACTGGAAATTTAGAATCTAAGAATAGCATAAGTTGTAATGTCTATTTGTACTTTGAATTTTAGAAGAATCAAGTTTGAATGAAAGAAATTAAAACATTAAGAAAAACAGAAAAGGAAAATTATATAAACTTTCAGTATTAATCTTTATCAAGATATTTATTGTTTTTCATGCTGGGCTATACGAATAATATAGTTGACTCTAAAATAGAAATGTGTTTAAAGAAACATTTAAGATTGTGTTAAGAAAAGCAAGTAAAACCATGATGAACCATAGATCATTTGTGCAATGTTTTAATAGCATAAATTATCAGTTGGATAACTTACCTTAAAATAGAGAATAATATTTTAGCTGTGTTGTAAATTCTAAACTTTTGTCCAGATTTAAAAAGTAAGTATTCTCCTTTAAAATAGCATTTTTTTTAAAGTGGTCACAAGTACGCCAAATAAACACGATCTTTGTGAGTGGAATAATAATTGTTTTTAAAGCTGAAAGAATCTGTCTTTTTAGATTTCAAACTCCATGAGGTTTATGCTACATATATAAAACATCTGTTAGAAGAAATGATAAAAATCAAGAGAAAATACATATGAACTGTAACTAACTACTGCTGTCTTCGTGTATGCCTAGACTGGGGGATGATAGAATTACTTACTATATTTTGGAAATAAGCATGATAAAGATAATTGTAAGTGATGCCATTTGAAAATTATAATTAATAGAATTTTCTGTCCAACATTAGAACATTTCAGAAGAAGTTGAGTTTTATAGCTTGGAACCAAGTGGGAAGCGTAGATGGCACATGTCTATACTATGCCACCTCTCAATTACTGAGCACTCTTCTCAAATTTGGTGGACTTTCTAACGCTTTTTGTTTTCTGACTGCTATAGAAGTTTTTCTGGAATATTCTTTTTTCTGGTTTTCAGGCATGAATAATTTAGACCAGAAGTTTAATCACAGCATGCTTGCTATGGGAAAAATTCAGAAAATGAAGAATAAAAAACATTGAATGGTAGGTCTGGATTCTAGTTTCAGTTCTGCCTCCATGTGAAATTTTGACTTAATTACTTAATCTTTTTGGACTTCAAAATATAAGCTGTAAATAATGTTTTTTTAACAAATGAGTTCTGTGGCCCTTTCTGGTTGCCATATTCTCTGATTCCAAATTCCTTAAAATTCTTCAATCATGGTATATGGTTCATGTAGGCACCGTATCTCTCCTCTAGCAGGCATCTTCTACCTTTCCCTAGGAGCCCAGGTACTTCCTTTCTTTTTTTAAATTTTAATTTGTCCAATGAATATGACAGAATAATAAACCAATCAATTTTTAAAAATTAAGGATGGTACTAGTAGTCATCCTTCGATCTCAAGGACAAAATGATTAAAACATTACATTAGGAAAATGAATTTTTCTCAGTCAGTGAGGTAACATTTTAAACATACTTGTTATTATGTGTGTATTTGATGGAGTAAGAAGTCACTTTGAACAGAGTAATAAAGCTATTTTGTGAAGATCTGACCAGGAGGAACTGGAAAGGAGCCTACTTCCACAATCTACTTGCAAACTCAATCTTGTTCTATTATTGTGTCCAGGAAGAAAATAGGGTAAGTTCTCTCCTCTCTTAATTCTTCCCTGTAACATAACGCCTATCCAGTTGTTTGGGAATCTCTATACTCAGAGAAAATAGGAGGTCATATGTCAAGAGAACAAATATTTCACTAATGTGCATTTGAATTTTCACACAAGATGACTCCAAGACATATAGGTAACCTACCAGCCCATAGATGTGTGAGAATTTACTGTTGATCAAAGAAAAATCATTTTTAATCAACTCATGTGTTCATTTATTTGTTAATTCATTCAACAAACATTACTAGTCAGCATTCGTACCACTTTTGCTTAGGTCTAGCGTGTCAGTATGATAAGCATACAAGAGCGTACAATCACTGCCATTTATGAGCATCCAGTGAGAAGAGAAGATAAATTATGTCTATATGTGACAATTATCCAAGTCATCATGTGGTAAATTCCAGAAGATGAATTATGATGAATAATTTTTTACCCTGGCTCTGATGATCACATAAGTCTTCATTGGGAAAAGTTCCTTTTTTTGTTATGTAAAGTCCGATTTCAGTGATTTATCATATGTTTCCACAATAACAGTATTTATTGTTATTTGTGATCTTCTAAGTTAATTGTTACATGTTTATTCATTAGGAACATGTATTATTAGGTTTATAGGTAAATCTAGGGATAGTGGACATAAGGCATGGTAGTAGAGATGGCAAAAGAGATTTTGTATCTTTTCAAATCACCACATAAAAACAGAGCAACTAAATTGGAACCTCCAAAATTCATGTACATTTGCAACAAAACTGGCTGAGAAGGTTTCCCTGCAAACTCCAAAACCCCTGAATACACGCAGGTGGTGATAACCCACAGAAAGCCACAAGACCTTCATGACATCAGCATCTGTATGGGAGAAAGCAGAAGGAAACCAAGTGTGGGATAGTGCTGAGAAGAGGAGAACCACATAAGAACCAAACTCAGGGATTTCTTGATGAGCTTGAATCTGAGTGAAAAAAAATTACAAATTGTGATATCATGTTAGAGAAAAGTGTGCTGAAGTTGGGTCAATAACTAAATAACCATTTTCCACACTAGGGAAATCAAGTTATAGCTAAAATGAAAAAAATACATAACCGCATTATGCGATTTAGAAACAGAAATAAATTCTGGCTAATAAATTCTGAAGACAGCAACCAGGGGAATACACAATGGAACAGGAAGCTTCTGTTTTCTCCTATATCCTCACTAATACCATTTGATTGTTTGAACTATGTATATACATAATTTCAAGGGAAAATGTCTGTATTAATAGTATTGGCAAAAAATTAAGAAGTATTTCAGTGGTCTAAGTGAAACTGAATATAAACTTTTGAGACTAACATTCGATTGCATTTTAATGTTAATATAGAAATATAGGAAAACAACAGAGAGAATTTCAGTTACATCTCAACTCCATCCAGAGAAAACAACACATGCTGTCTTCACCCTGAGCAATTCTGGCTCCAGTATATGTTCTGAAAATTGTAGTATTCTCTTCTTTCCTTAACAGACACTGAATTTACTCTGATGAAGATTTCTGCCTGTGGAATATTTCCAAAATATGTGGCAATTTAAAAAAGTAATTAGAAAAAATAATCAGGATAATGACAAATATCAGCTCACAAAGATGTCAAATTCACTTCTTGTTAGATCATCAAAAAATAGTGACAAACCTGTCTTCATATAGTCAACAAATGATTTGTCAAAAATTAAAGAAACAGTCAAGCCTCAAATCCAAGGGTTTTGACACAATACTGAGTGATACTAGAGTTTCTCCAAAAGAGAATTCTAAGACATCAGTATAGGTGATGAAACTTACTTAACTAGAAGACTGGTTAATAGTCTTTCACCCAGCTTGTAGTAATGTTTTCCTTGACATTTTTTTTAAAGAAGTAATTAAAGTTGAAATAGAAAAAATGTTTTGTAAACCTTTCTACCTTTCAGTACATGTAATATTTTATTCCTCCCTCCCGTAACCTAACATACGGATTTGTCAGTACTTCAATCCTGAGACTTTAAAATTGCTATCAGAGATTGTTTGATAATTTTGTGGGGAAGTAAGAGTAACTTAAAAATAATGTATGCATAAAGTACAAAGTAAACCTTTTAGAAAGCTACCACATAATTATAGAACCTAACACAATGTGTTTAATGTTCAGTGAAGTGAATATATAGGATAGTGAACTCAGCGGCTTACCAGCACTCTGATGAAGAAAGAGAGTATTACTGTACTGCAGAAGCCCACACTCGCATTATTTTATTTGGCTTTGAACTTTATAGAAATAAAATAAGATAGTTTTATACCCTGATGTCTGGCTGCTTCTTTTGGCTGACATTATGTTTGTGGGATATACAGTTGTTTCATGTGGCAACAATTTGTTCTTTCTCATTTCCATATAGTGTTCTGCTCAATTAGTATGCCACAATTTACTTTACCATTTGATAGAGATGCGGGTTGTTTGACATTTTGGGGTGTTAAGAATAGTGCTACTATAAATCTTCTTTTGCATGTTCTTTGGTGACAGATGGGTATCTACCTGTTAGATATATACAAAGGATTAATTCCAGGGTTAGGAAGTATGCATGTGAACCACTTTGGTAACTACTGTCAAAGAGTTGTCCATACTGTACCAAAGAACACAAACACCAACAGTGTATGAGAGTTCCAGTTTCTGCACCAACTTGTCAATATTTAGCATTTTCCAATATTTAATTTGGCCATTTATCATCACTAGTAAACATGCATACCTTTTCATGCATTTATCAGTCATTTGAATATGACCTTTTATTGTTGTTGACATGCCAATTTAAATTTCAAGACCTTTCTTTTGAGTTGCCTTTTTTTCATTGATTTCTATGAATTCTTCGGGTATTTTGGGCATGATAGGTTTTTTTCTTCAGCTGATTTTAAGTTTATTTCTTTGTTTAAATTTTTGGAAGTTTTGATGTATCTGGCAGTGGGTATTATTATTATTATTATTATTATTATTTGTTTATCTTCTTTGAGGTTCACTCAGTCTCTTGAATCTAGAGTTTTATGTATTTCATTATATTTGGCATTTATTGTTAATTTGGTATTTGATATTTTTTCAGCTCCATACCCTTTCCTTTTTTGTGATTCTCATAGAGCTAATGAGAGCTAATATTTTTTTTAAACATTTTATTTATTTGTTTGACAGAGAGAAACACAGCGAGAGAGGGAACACAAGCAGGGGGAGCGAGAGAGTGAGAAGCAGGCTTCCCCCCGAGCAGGGAGCCCGATGTGGGGCTCGATGTGGGGCTTGATTCCAGGTCTCTGAGCCGAAGGCAGTCGCTTAACCAACTGAGCCACCCAGGCGCCCCTGAGATTTTTTTTAAATTGTGCTACACATCCCTGAGGTTCTATTCATTTGCTTTAATCTGTCTTCTCTCTTTTGTTCAGACTGAATAATTTTTATTGATATATCTTCAAGTTTACTGATTTTTTCCTTCATTCTTGATTCCTCCCAATAAGTTCTAAAAGAAATTTGTGGTTATAGTGTTTATAGTTCTTAAACTTTTATTTGCTTACTCTTTATATCTTTTCTTTCTTTTGTGAGGATTTCTACTTTTTCATGTTTCGAGAATGTTCATAAGTTCTCATTGAATTATTTTTCTGATAGCATTTAAAAATCCTTGTCAGATAATTCAGATATCTGTGTCATGTCAATGTTGGTGTCTGTTTATTGTCCTTTTTTTTTTTTTTAGAAGATTTTATTTATTTATTTTAGAGAGAAAGAGAGAATGCAAATGGAGGCAGGGACAAAGGGAAAGGGAGAAGAAGAAAATCTCAGGCAGATTCCATACTAAGCACAAACCTGACCTGTGGCTCAATCCCTTGACCGTGAGATTATGATCTGAGCCAAAACCAGGAGTTGGTTGCCCAACCAGCTGAGCCACCCAGAATGCTGACTGTCCTTCATTTGAGTTGATGTTTGTTGTATGATGAATTATTTTCTTTTTATTGCATAGTGGGCATTTTCAGTATTACTATATGAGACTCAGGATTCTATTTAAAGCTCATCACTGAGAAATCTGCAGCTATACCCTAGCCAGGAGAGCTATGTCCTTACTATGATTATAGTCAGGGTCTGCCCTTATAGCCTCTGTGCATGCCCACTAGTTGAGAAGGAAACTCTCTCCTTACTGACATCTGGGAATGATAGTAATTTTGCTTACACACAGATCCTCCATAAATGCCCACCAACCAGGAAATAAAACTACGTCTTCATTGTAGAAGTGGAGTGGATATCAGAGTTCTGCTCACTTTGGCTGGAGTAGTGCTGGTCAAAACATTTTTGTTCTTCTCAGGCTGAGCCTCTGCCAGCCTTGTATGTAGGATTTGAAATAAATAAACAAATAAATAAAGACATAGCTTGCTTTAGTCTCCGTGTGTGTGTGTGTGCGCGCGCGTGTGTGGTTTGTTATTTATTTTTTTGGTTAGTGCCTATGGTATATTCAGGCTGCAAAAACTCCTTTATCAAGTAAAATGGGGTATGTGTAGGAGGAGAAAAACCAAGAAATTAACAAACAAGAAGTCAACACAAAATAGGAAACTGAGTCCTGAGTCCCAGGGTCTCAAGAGAGCACAGTCTTCTTTTTCACCGTATTTCAAAGTTCTCTGGTGTTTATTTCATGTATTTTTGCAAGGTTTACATATATACTAAAACAGGATAAAATAGGGTGAGGTGTACCTACTCTATTTTTTTCCCAGAACTAGAAGCAAAATTTTATAATTTCTAAGTTTCATTTTCAAATTTTTTGTTGCTAATCAATGATACAGTTCACCTTACGTAGACCCTTTCACTAGGGATTTTCTTAGTTAAAAATTCTAACACTCAGTATTCCTTTTTGGATTTTCTACATTAAAAAATGTGTTATCCATGAATAATAGACTTTCTTTTTTCTCTTTGAATATTTTTAAACTTAATTCCCATAGTGTACAGGATTTAGTAAAAGCTTTTTGCTTAGATTTGTTGGGAAAGTTTTAATATGTGATTATGAAGCATAATATTTCTCAGTTACAGTAAGACAAATAAATTCCCTGGTTTGCTATGAATTTTTATCATGAAGGGCAATTTTATCAAATGTTTATTCTACAACTAATAAAACAATTATTGGGTTTTTTTTCTCCAGGTTATACTGAAGCTGATGAGTTTTATTGATAATTTTTCATATGTTAAAGCAACCTTGTAATCACTGACCAAAGCTAACTGCCTCACGATTTTTTACCCTGTTTTTATATTTTCCTGGGCTCTCTTTGCTGAAATTTATGATTTCTTATCTTTATTTGGGCAAGAGCTTAGCCTTTAGTATATATTTCTTACAGTTTTCTTTTCAGGTTTTTTTGTTTGTTTAGATTTAAGTTGGCCTTATAAACATGTTAGGAAGTGTTTCCTCTATTTCTGCTTTTGTATGATTGATTTTATTCTTCTTAAATATTTGAAAGAATTCACCAGAGGTCACTGCTTAATGGGAAAGTTTTCAATGACAAACTTAATTTTTTTTTATTTTTTTTTATTGTTACTAAAATTTTTTTTTCCAGTGTTTCAAGATTCGTTCCCCATTCCCCACACCCAGTGCTCCATGCTTTAGGTGTCCCCAGTACCCACCACTAGGCTCTCCCATCCCTCCACCCCCCTCCCTCCAAGTCCCTCAGTTTGTTTCTGTGTTCAAAGTCTCTGTTGTTTTGTTTCCCTCCCTAGATTACCCTAGTTCCCATTTGCTTTCCTTCTGCCACTGTCCTCCAGTTTGCCCCTCATGCACCACAAGTAAGTGAGACCATGCAGACAAACTTAATTTTGAAAATACATATAGGACTCTTCAGATTTTCTATTTCTTCTTTAGTTAGTTCTGGTAATTGCATTTTCTATAAATTTATTCATTTTAACTAAGGGCATCAGCAAGATCGCAGAGTGGTAGATACCAGATTTTGCCCTCTCCCCCCAAAAACAACATATATGTAATATATAATGGAATATTATGAAGCCTTTAAAAAAAAAGGATAAACCTATAAGACATTATACTAAGTGAAATTAGTCAGCACAAAACACAAATGCTGCATACTTTTGCTTATATGTAAATCTAAAAGTAAAAAAAAAATCAAATTCCTTGTACTAGAGTAGAATGGAGGTTAACAGGGGCTATGAGGTGGAGAAAAGAGATGTTTGTCAGAGTGTGCAACTTACAAGGTGACTACATTCTGAAAACCTAATGTACAGCATGATATATATTTAATAATAATATATCATACACATGAAATTTTCTAAGAAAATAGGTCTCATAAGTTCTCATCATAAAAAATATGTCAGATAATAGATATGTTAATTAGTCTGTGGTACGCATTTCACTATATATCTATCTATCTACATACCACACTGCACAACCTAAATATATGCAATTTTTATTTGTGAATCCTAGCACAATAGAGTAACTAATTGTACAAATATCAGATATTATAGTTGTGTTACATATTTTCTTAGGAGCTTTTCTCCATTTTCCAGTTTCTTTTTCTTTCCTCACTTCAGTCTGGATATTTTCCACTGATCTCTCTCTTGCTATATACATTGTGCTGTTAAGTCCTCCTGTTTGATACTTAATACCAATATTGCATTTTTCAGTTCTGTATTCCTCATTTGTTCCATTTTTAAATATTCTAGCTCTCTGGAGAAATTTTTTTCTTATTATTATTATCTATTTTAAGTCTCAGGTCTAGGTCTGATAACTTCATTAATTGAGTGATTTGTGTGTTTATTTCTGTTGTCTTGTTCCTTTGTGTCTTGGGATTATTTATTTTTCTATTCAATAGTTATCAAACTGAATGCTACATATTTTATATGAAACATAATAGAAGATCAGGATTAGTTTAGCTATCTTCAAAGACAGTTCAGTCTTTTCCCTGATAGCCAATTATAATTTGGTCGATTTGTAGACTTTGTAAGTCAATCTATCTCTCTAGCCCCTACCACATAGGCTTCCTATCTAGGAGCCTAGAATGCCTGTTAATGGTCCACCCCCTTAAAGGGTACTGAGCTTCTGTTTTGAATCTCCTCCTTAGCACTGTGCGAAGACTTAAAATTTCACTCTATATTAATTAAATTTCTGTTAGTTTTTTCAGCCTTTTACCCTGTGCCCCTGAAGAGTTTGGTGTGTCAAGGGGAAGTCCGCTGAGTGTTTTACTTAAATCTTGACTACTTTTGCTCTCTGAGATCTTGGTCTCGCAAGTACTGACTGCCTTGACAGACACAAAGTCTGTTTTTTTTTCCCTCTGAGGGATTGTAGGAGGGGTTGTAGGATTTCCAAAGCCTGATGGATTCTCTTTATTTTAGTAATGATTCTCCACCTGAATTTGTAGTGTCTCCCACTACCAAAAATCAACAAATACTCCAGGAGTAAAGACAGGTGGAAAGTCTGCTCATCTTTCTGAAGTTCCCTTCTCTCCAGGATCTTGATCTTTCTAATTCTGCCTGCCCCATCAGATATATTCAGGGTCTGTAGTATGTGTCCCAGGGAGACAAGGGTCTTATCCAGCTTTCCTAAGTTATCAATGGGAGTGTTGTTTGCTGTTTACCAGTCATATTCTCTTCATGTTCCCTACACAGTCATAGAGAAGCTGAAGTATACATTTTTATTATTAAATCACTAATATATTTTAACCAGATTTCTATCTACCAGAGAGATAGATTTCTATCTATTTCTGGTATTTTTATTTGATAAACTGATAGAGACTGTTGCAAAAAAATTTTGCTTCAGGGGGCACCTGGGTGGCTCAGTGATTAAGCATCTGCCTTCAGCTCAGGTCATGATCCTAGGGGCCTGGGATGAGTCTGGCATCAGGCTCCCTGCTCCGCGGGAGGCAGCGGGGGGGGGGGGGGGGGGGGGGGGGGGGGGGGGGGGGGGGAGGGACTGCTTCTCCCTCTCTCACTCCCCCTGCTTGTGTTCCCTCTCTCGATTTGTCTCTCTCTGTCAAATAAATCAATACAATCTTTAAAAAAATTTGCTTCAGACTTTCTGTATTGTTCACTTAAGCCATTAATAAGTAATTAAAATTACTAACTTAATTAGGATTCTGATAAATCTATGTTTGAATCTCACTTCTGTCACTTCTTTGCTTGGTAGTTATATGGCTGGGAAATTTAATTATGTTCTCCCAGCCTTAGTTGCTTTATCCATTGTAAATGTAAAAAAACCTTAGCGTTTGTTTTGAGGATTAATTTAAATTATATACTAAAAAAGGAAAAACATAGTCCATATTTACCAGCCAGTAAATGCTATTTCACTTTTTATCATTATCCTGTCCTCTGCTAATTATATAAATTAACAGTGGATAACCAAATGATAGGTAATAGGAGATGACAATAAAATAACAAAGCTGCAGATATGTGAGTAATTGAGATTTAACAATAAGTGCCAATATGTGCTTAATTATATAATTCCATGGAATTCAGGTTAGTTAAATTATTTATTCCTGTTTATATAAAATTGTGAGAATGGAAAGAGAGGGAGGGCAGTGGAAAAGCAAAGAAAAGAGAGCAATATGTATTTGTCTACAAGCATATAGTAGGACTCTGTATATATGCTTCTAAAGAAAGTTATGAATCTATTTGTTACCTTCATGAAAGAGATATTCTGCTCATTGTTTATGAAATTATTAGCTTTATCTAATTAGAAATAATCATTTGATAAATTGTCTTTGGTGAATTATTTGTGATAGCTCATTTGCTATAGCAGAAAATTTCAAGCCAAATCTGAAGTTTTTCTTCATCAACCAATCACACTGCTATCCCCAGTAAGGCAACCTAACGATTTGTTAAAGTACAGGGTCTAACTCCCCTATCCTCCTTTCACTTAAGAAATTATACCTTTATGAAATGTGCCAAATGTAAGAACTTTTGAGTTCCTTTTAAGAATTGAATCCAATAAACTCAGTTACATTTAAATATCCGTAAGAGGTTCCAAAGGAAAGAAAAAAGGTGATAAAAGCACAGGAGATTATGTCCACAAAGGAAAAATAGAAGACGTGAAAGTGGTTTAGCCTAGAAAGCAGTTGATTATCCGAAGGTCACTTATAAAATGTTTATATATTTTAAAAATTCCCTTGCCTCTCTAGATCAATCTGATTAGGGGAAAAAAAGATATGAGTTTGAATTAGAAGAAACAAAAATATTCTTTAAACTGTTTCACTAAAGAAGACTGAAGGACATTCTTTTCCAGTATTGTTCAAAGAAAGCAAGCAAAATTTTAAAAATGTAGACCTCGCTGTCATGCCCTTGACTATGAATATGTCTTGCTCTCTGGGAAGTGATATTGAGCAAACTCTTCTTTAGATTATTATTATTTTGTTGTTGCTAATCTGCTAGTCTCTATGAGATTCAGGGAGAATACATATGGATAAGAGTGCAAAATGATATGAGGAACAAATACAGGTGAGCTCTATGAACATACTGAGACTTCTGTAGAAGAAAGGCATAGGGATGTTGATAGGCCTTAATTTCCAAAATCTTCTGCAAAACTAGTACAGGAGCCAACTTTCCATGCTTTGAGTTTCTCCATTTTTCTTCTTTTTTTTAACTACCTGTTCCCATTTATACAAAAATGTTTCCAATCAGTGCAGATAACCAAATCAAGCATGATTTATATTTACAACTTCAGAGGTGAACTTGACTGTTTCATGGAGTGTGTCAAACCAAACATTTTTTAGAGTCATCCAGCCTACTTAATTTGAAAAGTAGCTGACAATGGCATGTTTTTATGTAAGTTAATGATGTGAGAAATATGCATCGCATCCTGGGCTATTTCAACGTTCAGAAAGGTTCTCCACCAACAGAATTTCTAATACGTTTCTTTTACTTCTTTCATGACACATCAATTTAGTTCTCTCAAATAATTCAAGTTCAGTTATGTGCTGGTCAAGTGCTGGGGTTTTTCAAATAAGACTTTCTTAAAGAGTTATTTTACACCCAGGGATGGTTGAGCAACTAGAGAAAAATCTTGTCAGTAGAAACCTGAATTTTTTTTCCTTGGTTGAGTTCAAGAGGAAAGCAAGATCCTCTGGGCAATGTTCTAGAAACAGTGACCTGTTAAGGACCTCAGTGTTCAAGTTTATTTTGTCCCCTGCTTTATTACCCCCTCATCTATTTGCTGGGTCAGTAATTCCAAGATTCTAGTAGAGAAGGCAATCCTTGAGAGTCTGCTGCCATGAAACTGTTTTATTTATTGTGGCTTCTATTTTGCATAGATAAGGGAAGAAAGAGTACATTAAAAAAAGATGGAAAAGTAGGAAGAGAATGGCACTAATTTCTGTATGCCTCATTGTTTTGCTGTGCAGTATGTATCATAAAGAAGCAGCACTGTCTGTCCATATGTGTAGAGATGGGGTATAATAAAAAGTTCATTGCTTTAGGAACCCCCCAAAACTGGGTTCTGATCTCCATGTAGCCACTAATACTATATTCTTATTATTGCTGCCTTGTGGGTTTCCTCATCTGTAAAATGGGTACTGTTAGCTCATCTAAGATTTTTTCTTATTTTCAAATCTTTGTTGACTGAAATGTGACAAACCGAAAGCCTATGAATGCCAAATGTTATCTGGTCAGTATTTTCTAATGAATGCTTACTCTTGATGTTTGCTCAATGGTCTTGTTTAGGCCTTAATGAGCCTAACGCTGCCCAGCTATCATGGGTATGGGTTTTGGCTGGCAACTCTGAGTGAATATTTGCAGATAACACAAGAATTTGGAAAGGAACAGGACGAAGGGTTGCACCTGCCACCTGTGGCTCCTCATTGGCAAAAAGACAAGAGTAGGGGAGCAGCATACTGAGAGCATGCAAATGAAGTGGGAAGAATAAGAATACCTGAAAATCATTTAATGCAATTGTGGCATCAAAAAAGTCTTCACATGAAAATTAAGAATAGATTAACAGTGTATATCTATGGTTGTTTAAGATTAGCTATTGAGCAATGTAGTATGTGTGTGTATATGAGAGACACCCTTTGACTTCTGAAATTTCACTTATTTCTCATGCTATGTTCACTAAGCTATCATCTTGGCAAGCATATGGACAAGGTACAAGAAGTGATGAAGGAGATACTCTACTATCCGTTAGATACTGTGCAAGCATTATATATTTATAATTTCATTTAATGCTCACAGCTATTTTATAATATCTAATATAAAATTTTTAAAAAAATAGCTCAGGAAGATCTGTTGAACAGTGTAAGACCACATAGCTGTTTAAGTATTGGAGGCTAGATTGGAGCCCAGGTCTCCTTCACACTAATACTCTTCATTTGGGCTGTGCAGCCTCTTATCAGCCACAAGAGGGGCATTATCACTAACATCTACTCACTCCAGACACTAGTGTGTCTTTGATTTTACTCTAGTTGCAAGCTAATAAGTTAGCTGGATACTGTTTCATAGATACTGGCAGAAGACTTAAAGCTCCTGGGTCAGAGACAAAGGTATTTTTTAAAGCACGACAAGCAACATGAACAGATTTGCTTCAGTTCCTGCATTAGCTGTATTGCACCAATATAACAAATTGCTACAAAATCAGCAGCTTTAAACAATTTTCCTTTATCATCTCACAGTTCTGAAGAGTGAAGTCCAGTAGACTTGGCTGGTAGTCTGCTTAAGGGCTCAGAAGGCCAAAATCAAGGTGTCAGTGGTTCTGGGATCTTCCTTGGATGCTCTGGGGGAGAATTTGTCTACAGGCACATTTAGAATTCTGTTGGCAGAATTTAGTTAGATCCACGTGCTTTTATGACTCTGGCCATTGTTTCTTTGCTGGCTCTTGGCCAGGGGTTATTCTCACTTTCTTCAGATTACCTGTTCCTTGGCTTGTGGGAACTACTATTTTGAAAGCAAGTAATGACACATCAGATATTTCTTTTTCTGTGAATCTCTTTGACCCTCTCTTCACCTGTGTCTCCCTGACTGCCTCTCTGGCCTCTGCTAATAATGAAATAAATATCTGAGTACTACACACTGATATCAATACATTGAGCTCACACTGATAATCCAGTATGATCTCCCTATTTTAAATTGAACTATTTAGTAACCTTGATTATCTCTGCTGATTTCTTTTTTTGTGTGTAAGACAATGTACCCGCAAACATAGTTATCTTATGATAGTCATAGTCCCTGGGATTAGGGGGTAGAATCTTCTTAGATCATAATTCCTCCTGCCACAGGTCCTGCTGTCCAGGTCCCTTGAGGACAATAAATATGGTCCAGATGGTTGCTTACATGCAGTGAGTCTGCATCCTGCATGAGAAAAATCTAAGCTTGAGAAATCTACCGCTTCTATAGCAAGCAGTGAGACTGCTCTTTGTTTAGTAGAGAGACATTAGCTTATCTTTCAAAGTTATATCTCATTGCATAAATTCAGCCTGAGAAATTGCTATTGTAAAGAGTGGCCAGGGCACTATATTCTTGGCAAGTTTGGCAAGAATTGTAGGAGGCAAAAGACCTTATAGAGGGCTATCTATTTTAACAGACTCCAAAAATTCTTGAGAAACCCAGATGAAAAATTAACTTTCAATCTCCAAATACACAGATCATTCCCAACGAAGTAAAAAGTTCTCTTTCAGAGCAGAGTTTAGGTTGCAGTGAAAAACGTGTTCCTTGAATTTCAATTAAGAGGGAAGGAAGTAGAAATAAGGCTGATTGTCAAAATCTATGTAATTTTTGTGGGTGGGGCATAGTCCCTATCATGTATGTGAAAGACAAGAGACAAATCAAAATCTATGAAAAATCTCAGGGTGTCAGCTTTAAAAGAACTATAATGGAAACACCTTTGATTACATTATCACAGGGGTCCACTTTTGTACCTTCTACAGATATATGATTTTTGGACAAGTTACTTAATCTCTCTGAATCTCTGTTTCTCAGTTATTTGATGAAAATAATAATACCTGTCCTAAAGATTTATTGGAAGATATAAACAGAATAACTTCTGTAAAGCCAGCAGCATTATGCTTATGATATAGCAGGTTTCCCATTGATGTTACTCTAGCAGCTCCCTCCCCAAGTCTACATATATCCAAATATGAGCCAGTTTGGCATGAGTCTACCTTTGCTATGATAGAATGCCACACCTTCCATCCAGCAAAAAATGTCTGCTAAAAACCAATAGGTAACATTTGTATGAACACCCCCACTCTGCACCAGGCTCCTTCTCAAAATTAATTTCAAATTTAGCATGACTATATATATGATAAATGAATGCAAGTTTCCAAATTATATTGCTATTTACATATAAATAATGTAATGTGGATCCTCTAACTCAAAATACTTCACTCCTATATATGTCTAAGTTTAGAGAGCTTTCAAAAATAAATTTTAAGTATCACATGCTCGGAATTTTTAATTCACCTTGTAAGTACTATTAAGAGTATAGAAAAACCTCCCTAAATTTTAGAAAATATGGCCCTTTCTCTGAGATAAATACTTACCTGCAAGAGGCATTGGGGAAATTATGGTCATTCCGCTGCTCTGCAGTGGTTTCCACAGACCACTTAGGTAGGGCATCAGGCCCTGTGGACCACCTACCCAAGTATATTCATTTTTTTGATATCACAAAGCCCTCAATACCATTTTGTGGTGTTTTTGCTTGGCTCTGTAATCATAATTGTGGTTAAGATTTTTTTTTAAGTTCATTTTCATGCTTTCCAGCAGAGGCTCAGATCTGCAGTGGAAAATACATTTATAAAAATGTGTTGTTGCCTGTGTAACTTGCATTTTGGGCTCGTCCCAGACCACCTGGAACACCTTCATGGGTTCCAGTTATCCAACAGCCACATCATGAAAATGAGTGGATGTTTCACTAGGTTACTACTGGCCATTCTTTGAGATCCCCAAGTAAAAATCAGAAGCTGTTTAAAAAAACAACTATATATATATATATATATATATATTCTCCTTTTCTGCAAATAGTATACCTTTTGTACACATTAGTGTCTTGGTTAATATGGGAAACGTGTAGCATTTAAAAAAAATAAAAATATTGGCCTTTAATTGGAGGCAGAGGCAAATTACAAAATGACTGTAACGTTCTGAGAACACTGCCGCCTGTTTTTCTAACCCGGGCACTGGAGTCTGCAAAGTACAGACCACACCCTCAAGGCCTACCTCAGCTTTATAGAAGGCCTAGTGTGTGGTCAGAACCTCTAGACTCACAGTTACAAGTTCATACCAGGGATAGGCTCGATGACACTGATGGCTTTTTACAATGAAGTTGAACCCTCTTCTGGCAGAAGTCCTACACAATCAGTCTCTCAAGTATATACCACCAGGGAAAGGCATCTAAGCTCCACAAATTTTTTTCAATGCTCAAGGATTCCGATTTTTAAATAAATATTAATGCTCCAATTTCTATGCTATGGAAAGAATAAGGAAAAGGCTTAGGAATCCAGCCCACAAATTTCATGGTTAGAGAGAACTAACTACCTGGCCGGCAGATAGAGAAGGCCAAAAACACCCCAAACCACACAGCAAAAACTCAGTTTGCCAAAACTGTGGCTGAGTTGAAGTGGATTTGGCCCTAAGTGTATTAATTCCAGGCACCCGGTGGTCTGAGACAGAAAAGGCAAAAGTAAGCAAACTAATTGGTCAGAGGATAATCTTTTCCCCTCCTCATCCCTTTTTTTGTAACAATTTCTCTGTCACATTTGCCTCTGACTTTCCCACACAGCAGTGGAAGGAAAAGAGGATAGCAGGTGACAGCATGATTCTGGGGTGTTGCTGCTAAGGCCAGAGACAGGATTTGTTTGGCAAAACCTCTTCTGAAGTTCCAGGTGTTCTCCAGCCATATGAGGAGACACCTTGTCTTTCTAAAACAAGAGAGCTGGGGCACTGGGTTGCCTCTGTGTGTTAAGAATTGAACCCTTGATCCCTGTTCAGATCTTGATCTCAGGGTTAGGAGTTCAAGCCCAGCATTGGACTTCATGCTGGGTGTGGCGCCTCCTTAAAAAAAAGAGAGAGAGAGAGATTTAAAATGAGAGGGCTAATCTTCCACTTTCCCTCTTTTAAAAACAAAACTATGAACTCATGGTAACAAGTCTTTAAGCTTGCATAAACTGACTGGCAACTTGTAGACAATAAATCTGAGGTACAGACTGCATCAGAACTTGTCTGCTTACTCGTTGAAAATGTTGAACTTCACTCCATTTGTCTTTATCTGGTTTCTTTATGGAAAGGAAAAACAAAAGAACACAAATCTGAAATCAAATGCCAGCTATCCATTTTATGTACGTATTAGTGCCTTTATTTAAAAATAAAGTTTGATTTCTTTTTAACCTTAGGTTTATTTCTCTTTTAGATAATTGTTTCTGAGACAAAAAGGCTCCCTCTAGCCACCAGCTTAAATAACACACACTCTGTGAACCAGAAAAAAATTTTCCTGAAGTGTGGGCTTATGTTTATATAGCAATAAAACTGTATTCTGAATATCAGTGACAAAACTTCTGCAGAGCTATTAAACTTCCAATTTATTGGATTGCATTTTTTTTTACTTTTTTTTGTATTATTGTCTGGAAAATATTTCTGTAGAAGACAAATAATGGGGGATACCCAGTGGTAGTAGGAAGTATCTTTCAAAGCAATAAACTGGAAATGTGCTATAATATTTAAGGTAATGCTACTCCTTATGCTCTTTACAAGTATTGAGGGGTAACCCAAGATCCAAGAACAGTTGCATCTTATGGCCAAATTCTGTGAGAACCCATAAAACTTGTTGTAGAAAGTAAAGTCCTTTACATTTGTGTAAAAGACAAAGTTAGAAAATATTTAGACATCATGTTTCTATTTTGAACCTACTTGTGCCACTATTTTACCAGGAGTTATACTTTCCCTGTCTAGCTGTGCCTGTATATTTATGGCTTTAGTATGCCCGCCTTTAAATGTTAAAAGAATGCCAAAGATACAAATAATCCATATCTAAATGATTTCAAATTATGTTTTAACTTTGCCAAATCAGTAAGTTTAAAAAAATTGCCTGTCAGTCCGGCACCCACCAAGCAAACCAGCTGCCTATGTTACACACAACGTAGTAATGGCTGTCTCCTAATTACCTCTACTGGGCAGTCTTCTGAGAACTGGGTAGAGAAAGCAGGACTAAAGAAGAAACTTGAAAGGAACGATACACGGAATAAACTAAAATTATGATAGAATGTTTATAATAAAAAATTATGGCAGGGATAAAAGTTAATTTTTGAACTTATTAAAATGAAGAAAAGGAGTTATCTTGAGTTAGATTTATTATAACAATCACTAGCATCTGATAGCAATTGGAGGCTTGTAGCAAAACTTCTCTGCTTTGGGGTAGGGGAGAAGTGCAAGTATATATACGTAGCTCAAACTTTCAGTTCTGGGAGGAATCAGCACCCAGAAACCCTAGTTCTTAAGTCTTCTGCTGGAACCACCTAGAATTTGGCCCTTGATCATCCAGAGCTCCTTTGTGCTTCACCATTTTTATTTTGCATGCGCATACCTCACATGTGGGAATGATTATGACATTCCCTGGAGCACAGTGGTTTGGAGATGATATACATATTCCTCTTCCACCTCCCTGCGAAAAGATTTCTATTTCGGTTGTGTCTTTATGAATGGCAATATACTACTTCTTGGCATGATGTCCAACATTTTGTGGATACTCTAGATTCCAAAGGCCAACTGGACATTACCTGTGCACTTTCGTGAAGCTACTTGTGCTTATTAGAACATTATGGGCTTCAAGCCCCTTGTAAGCCTTTGCTTTGATAATAAATATGTATTATAATTATATAGCAAAAATTCAAAGATTGTTTAAATCTCATTAACTTTTAATGTGAAAAGCAGGAGGTACCACTGCTTCCTTCTGGTCCTCTCCTACTGAATCCTGTTTATTGAATGCTGGCCCCACACACTGACCAGCGTGTGTCATGCGTCAGTATTTCTCATGTAGATTCTTGTGTTTTCCATGGCTAAGTGTAAAGAATAGGAAAACAGCTAAAATACTGGAAGGAAACATTTAAATTTAATTACAATATATTCTTAAAGAACATATTTCTACTTAAAAAAAAAATCTCTGGTTGGGAGGATAAGTTAGGGTTTCCCCCACAAAAAGAACCAGTTTGTTTTCCAGTTTTCCCCTCCAAAATGCTTATGTATATATATAGCTTTGGTGACCTATTGGGTCTCACTGGTTCCTATGTTGGTGAGCAAACAGATTTAAGTACAACAAAAGTGGCTAGTAGCATCATGGTTCCCAACTACGACTTCGAAGTCTTAATAGTATTAAGAGATTTTTCATTTTTTACAATATAATTTCAACTATAATCTTCCTCTAGCATGACTGCTTACTAGTTTCTATATTGCTTATTGAAAACTTTATTAAACTAATAATTATTAAGTACCTACTGTGTGCTAGAAACTGTTTAAGGGCTGCAATAAAGCCATATCTTGCTTGGTGAAATTTTAATTTTAATGCTTGAGATGATTAAATTACAGGAATAACTACATTTTTTTTTTCAGTAGTGATGAATTCCAGTAAATAGAGAGATGCACAGGATGATTCCAAGGCTAAAGAACACAGATTTAGTTCAATCAGGGGATCTAGAGAAAGATCTGTGGGGAAATGACTTTTGTGGGGAACATTCTTACCAAATTTCTGATCAAGTATTCAAGTGTTTTATTATATATGATTTGCGCTCAGTCTCTGAATTCTGTTTGTGGGGGAACTATTTTTGTTTCAGTTCATTGTCAGTAAGAGGCACATGCAATTACACAAAGTTTCCTGTTCTGTTGTGCAAAAGACAGCCTATTTGTGCTTACTTTTCTGCATCTGAAAAACGGGATAATTCTTACTTATTTAAATTCACAGCCCCTAGGGACTGAAACTGGCTCAGAACCAAGGGTTCTGCTTCTTGTCATGAGCCAGGACAATTATTCATAAAACATCACAGTGTTTAATTTCTTAATCTGTCAATGTATAACAGATTTTTGGAGAAGAAAAATCGTAATTCTTAATCTTTGGGGGTGACCCCTTTAGGATTCAGAGAAGCTGCACATTCCTGATGCAAAGCAAGTATCTCAGCTCACACAGCTCTGTTTGGGAGGTATGATTATGTTTAGATCAGGAAACACCCGATTTCTTCAGGATCTTATTGCTATTCTCAAATTGGTGAGAATATCTTTCTTTCATTTAGCTAATTTTGAATTGTCAGCTTTGAAGAAAGGTCATATGCTTTAATTTGTATTGAAATCCCTTTTAAAATAACTGTATATTTGACATAGAAGACACTTAATTTGGATTTCTCTCTTACTTTTCATCCAGTGAAGCCTAATGTAATACATTTTTAAATATGACAGAAAAAATTTCATGTGGTTGGGGTTTTGACGTTCCATTTGTTAATAAGCAGCCAAAAATACTTAAAAATTTTTTAGAACTAATTGTTTTATGTGAGTGTAGTTGACACACAGTGTTGTATTAGGTCCAGTCAAACATACTTTATTTTGAACACACATATCAAAGTAAGCTGAGTATGTACTTTTGGAACTTGGAAACAATTAAATACATATTTAAATGGTGACTTGCAGCAAGGAAAACTAGAATGTTTGAAAATTACTTTATCCCTCTTTAAAATTGAATTCATTTTGCATTTTATGAATGACTATTTGTGACAATACAAAGGTGTTTTTATTCCTATGATTTAAAGACTACTTTCTACTTATATGTCTAATAGTTCCAAAAAAATAAACTTAAGCAAATTCTATGATAGCATGGCTAGAAAACTGTCACTTAAATAAAATCACATATTTATACAGTTATTTCCAGGAAAGTTTGCAGACTCAATGCTAAGATAATTTATTTTTATAAGTATTATTGTCATTATCGTTGTTAGAAGCAGGATCTACCAATGTGGAAAATTTGGCCAAGTGTGAAATTTTTCTAAACTCTAAAACAGAAACCATACCATTTTGCCTAAAGTAGAAAAATACCAAACATTATCCTTTGCTACCTGGAAGAGGTAACCTGCAGGCAATATAATTTTATAAATTCAGGTGCGTAGTATTGGTAGTCAAAGGGATATGGGGTGCCAGAGTGCAGAAGACAAAGCCAGGAGGGTAACACTTGCCCATTTCCTTTCTTGATTAGAATAAGCAACAAAAAGCTAAGATACATGAATGAACATCAGGATGTATGTGTGGTGCCATACACAGAGACAGAGCCCTGTTGTAAATGGTTACTTTGCAATAGAAGCACTAGAAGAGATATAGAAACCTAGAACATGGGGCATATGATGAGTCCACTTTTAATGGGATTGGACTTAGTGATTGCAGTAAAAAAGTTTAAAATATAACAAATACTAGTGGACATTTAGTTTAGACTGTGTAGGATTCTTTATGATAGAACTGGTATTTTTCTAGTTTAGGGCTGACTGGTTTAATGTCTTAGTCTCCCTTGTTATCAGTTGCCAGTTATGTCAGTCTTACTTCAATGATCAGACCCATCAATGGCATATCTCAGAAAGCTCTAGCAAATATTTATTTCTAGAAAGAGAGAGTCCACAAATGGGGAGAGACGCTATCAGTTGGGCTGAGGCCTATAAGACCACGACATAGTAAAATGGAGTTAGAAGATATGGAAAGTACGTGATGCAAGGAAATTGCAAATCTTGAAAGCACCAATCAAATATATATTTAACTTTGATGCCATCAATTTAGAAGGCAAAACTTGCCTTTTGATGGCAGCAGCCTATGACAGAGTTTATAAAGAAAATAGAAAGGCCCCCATATTGTTCTCAGCCAGGTTAAGCTGTGGGAATCAGATGAGAAGTGATTATAGAGAGGACCTCTTTTTAAAGAAAATGGGCCATTATGTAGCAACAGAAGAGAGAGCTCTTGAATTGTAAAGTTTGGGCAAATATCCTATCTGTATGGGAGCCACTCAACCTTAGTTCTGGGAAATCTAATTTATTAAAAAAAAAGGAAGAAAAAAGAATACATTTGGCATTCTACTAAGATACTGTATAAGAAAAGGAGAAAATAATCAAAATAAATTTCCTACAGGTAATCAAAACTCATCAGAAATATGTGCCATTAAATGGATGAAAATCATAACCCAACGTTCCATTTGGAGTTTAATCGGAGAATCAGATCTACCATGAGTAACATAGAATAGGGCTTTTGTTTAACAGTTACCTTATGCAGTTTTGGGAATTGCCTCTGTATGTAAAATTGATCCTGAAGTCTCTTTATGTCAGCCAGAATGACAGTTGAGAAAGAGACCAGTTTGTGGAGGAGAGTAAGGAGAGTTTTCAACATGCATCTGTCTTTGATCATCTCTATCTTTGAATGTGTTCATTCTTACTGTTTGATTTGTTCATCAATGACATGAGAATCTTCTTTCCTAAATCAGATAATAATTTTTCAATACTAGAATATCATTTCCCCATTTTCTTGTGCTGTTTACAGTATTAAAGCTATAGGCCCAACACAATTTTAAATTTAGTTTGTGTTATTAACATTATTCCATTGCTCTCTAAGTCCAAATAATCAGCAAAACAATAAATAAAGTGCTGATTTCAGCATTTGCCCATTTCTGTGGTATAGATGCTCTCTCCATGGTCGTTTCAGGATATCAAAATGCTAGCACTGAACAGAAAATTGGAGAGAGAATACATCATTATATAGTCTATCCACCATGCACATAGAATAGACATAAGTAACCTCAAAAGCATAGATAATAGTAATATGCAGTAAAATCATTAGGAGGAAAGAGACTGGAATATTTATTATTTTATGGTTAATATTGTATATATAATTATAAGTTTATGTAATTTAAAGAATACTTGCATTTAACAACTGACTCATAAAATTCCTAGAAACTAGTAATCAGCTCTGTTAGCCAGTATGAGCCACCTCCAGTAAGCTGTACACATAGCATTTGTATACTTCACTGTGTGTAAATTAAACTCAAAAGATATTAACAAATGACACTTACTAATTGGTCAGTTTGCTTTTAAGAATACTATGGGTTAGAAATTTTGAAATTAATTATTGTATATTCTGCACTTGAGGAAAATGTGTAAATATATTGATGATAATGGGAGGCAGTTTTCTCACTCTTGAAGAAGGAAGTTAAAAACATCAAAATAGGAGAATCTTATGCTGTTGGATTGGAGTAGGAAGTATTTATTTAGATATATATGCAAATATATATACATATATGTTTATATGTTCAAGTGTACATTTATATGTATAAAGATGTAGATAAATATGTCTGTGTATCTAATATTTGTATGTATATATGTGTATGTATATGTATGTATATGGCTAAATATACATATACATTTATCTCTGTTGGGACAGCCTAGAATCAAAGATATGCCAATCTGAGTACTTCTATTGTCATGAATCCTTGTTTCTAATACCATTCATCATTAAAAAGAATCAAGGCTTGTTGAAGAAATGTCTGATTCCAGAAGTGGGGAAGGAAAAGAGCACAATGAACCTGAGAAAACATTTTACATCATAACTTAAGGAAATGCACAAAGAATCAAAAGCACATATGAAAAAGATATAGGAGGGGCACCTGAGTGGCTCAGTCATTAAGCATCTGCCTTTGGCCCAGGATCATGATCCTGGAGTCCCGGGATTGAGCCCCCTTTGGGCTCCCTGCTCAGTGGGGATCCTGCTTCTACCTCTCTCACTCCCCTCTCTAGCTGTGTTTCTCTCTGTCAAATAAATAAATTAAATCTTAAAAGAAAAAACAAAAAACAGGATACAGGAGCTAAATAAGGGCAATGGGTTGTAACCCACTGAATATAATTTGAATCTATAAATGCATTCTGATAATAAATGAATACAGGAGAAAGTAAAGTTTATCCAAACTGTAGAATCCTATGTAACTAATATAAAAGGAATAATGGATTTAGAAACTTAAAGATAGATGATAAAAAGTCAATTAAAATTTGATAATGAATAGGAAATGTATAGATTCTCAAGATCTATTGCCCAAGTTACTTTTTAATTAAATAAAAAGCAGTATCTTTATAATGGGGAGGTGTGGTAAATTTTACCTTAATCAAGTAATCAAGGTTAATATCACCAAAATAAGAAAGAAATAGCATGTGCATTCTGATTTGATATATGGCAAAGTAACAACGTTTTATCAATTCTATGCCTGCCAAAAGTATGTAGCCTGAATCTATTCATCAGGAAATATTAGAACCAACATATGGAATTTCTCAAAACAATGAGCTGGGATATCAAAAAGATGGGATTTCAACAAACCAATGCCTTTCTTTGTCAAAACTGTCAAGGTCAGGAAAAACAAAGAATTTCAGAATAACTCTTAGTGATCGAGGGAGGTTAAAAAGACATGGCATGACTAAGTTGTAGTAATCTTGGGAATGCAAGGATGTTGCAGTATTCAAAATTCAATCAATGTGGTTCACCAAATCAATACACTAAAAAAGACCCATATCATTAACAAGTGCAGGGAAAATAATTTTGAGGATTCAATATCCATTCATGATGAAAATTCTCAACTAATTGAAGGGATTTTATTTAACTTGATAAAAGAGAATTTACCAAAAAAAAAAAAAAATCCTCATAGCTAATATGTACTTACTGGGGAAAGATAATGCTTTCCTTCTAAGATCAAGAACAAAGGAAGGTGTTTAATATTGTCATCTAATCATCATTACATGGGGGATTTCAGCCAGTGCAATAAGGAAAGAAAAATAAATAAGAAAAGAAAAATAGGGGTGCCCACAAAGTTGGGCTACCAGCTCAGCAGGGAGTCTGCTCCTCCTTCTCCCTATGCCTCTCCCCTGCTGTGCTCTCTTTGTCTCTCAAATGAATAAATAAAATCTTTTTAAAAAAGTAAAATAAGAAGCATACAAACTGGAAAGGAAGAAATAAAAATGTCCCTGTTCCCAGATGGCATGTTTGTCTATGTAGAAATTCAAACCATCTACAAAAGAGCTCCCAGATCTAATAACTGAATTTTTCAAGGTAAAAAGATACAGCCAGTATAACAAGATCAACTGTATATGTGTATACTACAAAAAAAATTTGGAACTTTCTATAAAGAGAAATAATACCATTATAATAGTATAAAACATGAAATGCTAGTGGATAAGTATATGAAAATATGTTCAATGTTTACATGTTATAAACCACGAAAGAATCTCTAAGCAAAAAGAGAGATGTATCATATTCATAGATTGTCAAATAAGCATATGAAAGATGCTTAAAGTCATTACTCAACAAGGAAATGAAAATTAAAGCCATGATGGGATACCACTACAAATCTACAATGGTTATAATGATAATCTTAAGAACAGCAATACAAAATGCAAGGCAGGTTGTGGTGCCACAGCCACACTCACACATTACTTGTGGGAATGCAAAAACCCCAAGTACTTTGGAGGAATTCTCGACAGTTTCATATGAAGATAAATATATACTGACTGCATGATCCACAAATCTCATGCCTGGATGTTCAGAAAAGAGAAATGAAAACACATATTCACCTAAAGCATAGTAGCCACAAATGAGAAACAAACTAAATGTCCTCAATTTGGTGGCATATCTGTACAACAGAATAGTACTCTGAGAGAAAAAAAAAAGGAATGAAATATTGATGCTTTACAACAACATGGACGAATCTTAAGTGCCCTGAACTAAGTTAAGTCAGGCACAAAATATTACGTAATGCATAGTCAATTGATATGAAATTTGCAAGCTGACAAATCAGTGATAGTGAGGGGCTGGAGTTGGGGAAGAAATTGTATACAAAATGGTGTGAGGAAGCAGGTTGGCATGTGGAAATATATCTTAATTTGGTGCTTATTAAGCAGCTGTATATATTTGTCAAAATTCATAAAGCTGGACATCTGAAATTGGTGAATTTTACATCAATAAACTTTAAAATAAAAGATATGACAAAGACAAGGAATCATAAATTTGTTATTGAATTCTGGACAAGGGAAAATGAGTTTTGAAAGACATTATCAGGTCAATTGACAAAATTTGAATATGCTCTATGTGTTAGATAATGTTATCATCATTATATTAAGGCTCCAAATAGTTGATGATATTACTGTGGTCATGTAAAAAAATGTCCTTGTTCTCAGAAATTGTGTACTCAAGTATTTGTTGTTAAGGGGACCTGGTATCTCTGATCATATACATTAGTATATGGATATATATGTATATATCCATAAATGTGTGTCCCTATAAATGTAGACATGCATATGTGTGTACACACACACACATAAACACACACACACAAGATAGAGAATAAAGACAAGAGGAAAGGCAAAGGAGAGCAGATGGATAGTAAAGGCATTTAGGGTAAAATGTAAACAGTGAGTTAAGTAAAAAGCATGCTGGACTTTCTTATGCTATTCTTGCAACTTATAGATATGTTTCAAAAACAAAGATACACTTAAAAAATTAAACATAACATTTTGGGGAAAGAACGAAAACTGACATTATTCATAGACTACTTGGTATTTTTTACATCAAATTCCAGTGGAATCTACAGAAAAGGTATACGTATTAACAATTTATCAAGTTTAACGTATATAATTGTAATACTCCAAAGTCAGTGTTAGAATCATATAAAAATGATGCAATGTAAAAATGAACTAAAAAACATCCAGGACCTTGGAATGCATCTAAAGAAATATGTGCTAGGTCTACACCGTAGACTATAGAATGTTATGGAGGCAAATTAAAGAATACAAAAAGAAATGGAGAGGTATAACCCAATCATGGATTAGAAGACCTAGTATTGTAAAGATTTTCACCAAGTTGCCCTCAAATCCATCCATAAATTCAAAGGTATCCCATATAATGTCAGTAAGATTTTCTTTTGATGAGTGGACAGAGAGAGATTTTCCAAAATGTATATAGAAATTCAAAAACTAAGATGTATAAGACAATCATGTACAAGAAAAGCAGGTGGGAAACTGACATTAACATTTACAGTAAGATTTATTTTACATCTACTTTAACCATGGCAATATTCATTTGGAAAAGGATACTGAAATAGATGATTAGCCCAGAACACAGAGTCCATGTACAGAATCACATATGCATGAATATGCATTTTAGAAATGATTTTGGAAAATGTGTAAATAATTGTACTGTACTCACACAGTGGATTGCTATGTAGCCGTGAGAATGAATAATCTAAAGTACCTGGAAAATATGTGAAATCTCCACAAGCAAGGAGAGCAAATGAACTGACTGAAAAAAAAATGTGAGACATGAAAGGCTATTACCATATGATTCCATTAACAAAAAGTAAACCATTTTTTCAAAGCAGAACTATTCTGTCCTGAAAGAACTGTGGAAAGTAGGTACTCTGGGAATTTGTGCTGTGACAGAAAGGGGACACAGGGCTTTGGGTCCTGGAAATGTTTATTAGCCTAGATGCTGATTATATGGGCATGTTGATTAAAATGTATCTAAACAATATACTTGTGATAAATGCATTTATCTGCATATCTGCCATAGTTCAATAAATTTTAAGTTAAAAAATAAACTTTGAAAAAAAGAAAATTAGAATAAGAATTAGAATTAAATGAGGTTCTTTTTCTTCTTTAGACTAAGGCTGGGAGAGAATGTGTGTTTGGTAGAGGGAAGAGAGAGAAGAAGCTACAATTTGTTGGTCTTTATGCATTTCTCTGTTTTTAACCCATACCGGGTAAAGTAGCCTAAAATTTAAGCGTGTTTCAGTGCCTTTACTTATAGGGAAATGTGGTCAGAATTCACTGCACAAACGTTTTCAAGAGATGCCTTTGATACTCTCTGTTGTAACATACAGGATAAACCTAGTGAAGCACTTTGAACGCTACTAAAAGTTGGGCTCACTGCTGGAACACTTAACTTCTGTGACCTTTACTGAAGGCGTGCCAGGAACTCTACAGAGCACTGTGTTATTTCCTGAAAGAAACTGTCACATGGGATTAGAAATTCAGTCAGAAATTTGACTTTGCCCATAGATTCTGTTGTGACTTGATGAAACTAGAGAATTTTCTAAAATAAAAATTCTTACTTTTTCATGCTGATGAACTGTCGGTGTAAAAACTAAAAATCAAAATATTAAGTCTGTTTTCTAATTTCTTTAAAAAAACAGAGAAGTTCAGTTGTATAAAATTCTTGATATTAGTTTCCCATTTAACCTATTTGCAATTGAAGTAAATTCCCAACATACCAAGCTATCTATTAACACCTCAAGGCATTTTTCTATACTTAAAGTATTTTTAAATATTGGTTTAATTTGTTTAGATGAAAATAACTTTTTAAAACCAAGTAATTGTTTTATTTTATTTTTTTAGTTTCCTTGCTTTAAAAAAATATTTTTTTAATGTTATGTTCATCACCATACAGTACAACATTAGTTTTTGTTGTAGTGTTCCATGATTCATTGTTTGTGTATGACACCCAGAGCTCCATGCAATCCGTGCCTCCTTAATACCCAATCAAAGCAACAGGATGAGGGTGAGATTTTTAAAAAGGTGGTAGGGAATCATAGCAGAGGTTGAATTGGATGGCTAGCAAGAGGCTGACTGCAAACCAAGCATTGTAAGATGTCCCAAAGGAAATTGAGTGACATGTAAGGTTACTGTCACCATATACCAGTAGTTGCTTTGCATGAACAGAGCATCTCTTGAAGAGATGCAGTTTTTCTTGATGGTGAAAGGCAGGGAATAGAACCAAAAGAGACAAAGATAAATATGAAGCCATTTCTCCCCCCCAAGAGCTCTCTGTATTGTGTTAGAAACAATGTTTAACAGCTGATTAAAATACCTTGTAATGATTATTATAACAAGACAGAAAAGACCACAATAATATTTGAATGGGAAAATCCTGGAAGATAAATTCGCATACACGAAGAAGCAAAGTGTGGGAATACTTGCTTGGAATTAGCTCTCTGTAGCTGGAGTTCATGATGTGAGTAGTGAGAGCCAAGCCTGGAAATCCAGATGAAGTGTCTTGCATGAAGGACTTTGTCTGATATTTTAAAAAGTGCATCTTAAATCTATGTATATATAAATGTGGGAGTTCATATTTACACACAATGTATGAACAGAAACTTAAGGTGCACAGTTTTGTTTATGCAGCAGCGACTTAATCTTGTAGCAACGTTTTTGTTTTTCAAAGATTTGTTGGTTTATTTTAGAGAGTGTGTGTGTACAGGAGGGAGGGGCAGGGGGAGATGGAGCTCAGGACCCTGGGATCACAACCTGAGCTGAAACAAGGGTTGGCTGCTTAACTGACTGCGCCACCCATGCACCCTCTTGTACCAACCTTTAACAAAATTGTCCCCATTACGTGGATAAATATGGATGTTATTTCACCAAGAGATTTTGAGGCTGCATGGAAAAATATACTACATGTTTACTCAGTTCGGATTAAAAATGATGGTTGTATTTCTTAGATTTCATACGTGAAATAAAAGGAAGGATAAATTTTATTCATCTATTAATTTTTAAAGTGAAGCATTAATCTTAAATCATTTGATTAGTGCTCTTATTAAAACTGGATGTATTAAAAATCGTAGTAGTTCTAATACATGTCTGAATGAGTGCACAGCAATTACTGGAGTTTTCTTCTAAGAATACCAACTAACCTAAAACTTTTGCCCTTCAAATATCTCTTAATGGACATAAAGGGGAGAAAAATTACTTTAATGTGAACAGAGATGCCTTTGGCCTCTCCTGGAAATAAATCACACTTAATGCTAGTGAATTTTCTGTGATACATCTTATTTATGCTCTTATTATTTATCAGACAGTTAATATCAGGCAATTTCTGAATAATAATTCTCAAAACAAGTGAGAGGAATTTCTTTCACTTGATTATTAATTATGGAAACTAACCTCAACTCTTTGGACTCACTGCTGCCTTGCTCAGACTGAGAAGTACAAAGTGAAGACCCTGCTGTGTGGGTAAACTGATGACTCCCTTTTAATATCAGGTTGAGCCAGGAACTCAGACTCTGCCAAGTTGACTCCACAGGGAGGCCCACTTCAGCCCACTCACATTTCCTAATAACGGCACTCTTTTTCAGCAGTGCTGAAATAAACTGAGCTCCCCTTTGGCATTTTGATTTGTAAATGAAGGTAGCATGTAAAATAACGAATTGCAGTGATTTCTAGGATAAAGTTTTAAAGGAGCAAGTTAAAAAGACACCTATATTATAACAATGGCACACAATTGTGTGAGAAAAGATATACTTTCAGGATACTTTTTGCTCCCATTTTATTCCACCAGCAGAACGAGAAAAATAATTTTATTGTCATCTATAATATGAAGATGGTAGTCGGCAGGAGGGGCATTTATTAATTTATGCTTATAGAAATAGGAGTTTGAAAGAGGTTTAATTTATAAACTCAGGGCCAAAGAAGCTTCATGTGATGTAGGCCATGCGTTTCTGTGTTTTGACATTGGGATTTAAGCTATCACGCTAGTTAGGATTTTTATGACTTCTTCAGACATGTTTATTTGAAATCTCTCTGGCTCTGCTTGGTGAACTCTAGACATGCAAAAATACCCTGAGGGCACACACTCACCTCTGGCAGATTTGTTTCCCATTTTTCTCCTTTTAGAACTCTGGCTCTACCACTATTGCCACCCAGATCAAAAGCCTCGTGTTTATTGTCCTGGCCACATGGTGGAAATATATCTCTGGGAAAGCCTTGACTGGGTTTCCTGCCTGGAAAGACAAAATGCTTTCTGTTCAGACACAAAGATTGTCCTTAAAGAGGCTTGTGTTTGCAAATGAAGCTGCACTACTACATTGATGGCAAATCCAGCAACATTTTGAGATGCTAACAAATCACTACTTTGGTTTTGTTCCTTTAATGTTCGCCTCCCTCCCCTCTGCACAGCACCAGAGTTCTTGGTAAAAGTCGTCCTGATGACTTTGGTGCACTTTGTTCTTCCTGAGACTGAAAGAAGCAGTTGGGTGTGCAAAGGACTGGTAATTTGAAATGCTTTCACTTAGCTTTGAAAGGTGAGCCACATATCAATCACACTTGGTATGTTATGAGTGTGGTGCCTTGATGATCCCGCAGGTGTACGCTCAGGGAATTAAATAAACGATCCTTTAATTGAACAGATCCCAGAGTAGTGCCAATACTGAGCAATGCAGTCTTACTTCAATAGCAAGATTTCAATTACCCAGGTAAAAACGTAATAATAATAATAATAATAGTAATAATAATAATAAAAAGCAGGCATATCTAGCGATCTATACAGCCACTTATAGCTATGCTCTATTAGCATACAAGAGTTGGCTTTTTCTTTTTTTTTTTTTAGCTTTAAATTTTTCTTCCAGCATAGTTAACATACAGTGCTGTATTAGTTTCAAGTGTACAATATGGTGATTCAACAGTTCTATACATTATGCAGTGCTCATTATAAGTGTACTCTTTAATCCCCATCACCTATTTCACGCATCCTGCACCCACCACCCCTCTGGTAACCATCAGGTTGTTCTCTGTAGTTAAGAGTCTGTTTCTTGGTTTGTCTCTCTTTCTCTTTCTTTTTTCCATTGCTTATTTGTATGGTTTCATAAATTCCACCTATGAGTGAAATCATATGCTATTTGTCTTTCTCTGATTTACTTATTTTGCTTAGCATTATACTCTCTAGCTTGATCCATGTTGTTGCAAATGGCAAGATGTCATTCTTTTTTGTGGTTGAATACCACATCTTCTTTATCCATTCATTAGTCAGTGGACACTTGGACTCTTTCCATAACTTAGCTGTAGTGACTAATGCTGCAATAAACATTGGGGGCATGTATCTTTTTGAATTAGTGTTTTTGTATTTTGGGGTATATACCCAGTAGTACAATGGATCATAGGGTAGTTCTATTTTTAACTTTTTGAGGAACCTCTATACTGTTTTCTGCAGTGGCTGCAACAGTTTGCATTCCCACTATCAGTGCAAGAGGGTCCCTTTTTTTCCACACCCTTGAAGTGTTGGCTTTTTCTAAGTAGAAATTTTATTCTGTGACCTAAACTCATGAAGAGTCCTCTATTCTGCTTTGTAGAGAACAATGTTAGAAAGACAAAGAGATGGAAGGAAAGGGGAAACAAGAAGAGAAGAAGAAAGAGGAGAACATTAAGGAGGAGGAGTAAGAGAAAAAGGAGAAACAAAAGTAAATAAGGGGCGCCTGAGTGGCTCACTCCATTAAGTGGCCAACTCTTGATTTCAGCTCAGGTTATCTCAGGGTGGTAAGATCAAACCCTCCATCAGGCACTCTGCTCTGCAGGAGTCTGCTTGAGATTCTCTCCCTCTCCCTCTGCCCCTCCTCCCTGCTTGTGTGCCCCTCTCTAAAATAAATAAATGAGTCTTTTTTTAAAAAGTAAATAAAACTGAGGTGCCTGGGGGGCTCAGTTGTTTAAGCGACTGCCTTCGGCTCAGGTCATGATCCCGGAGTCCCAGGATCGAGCCCTGTATCGGGCTCCCTGATTGGCGGGAAAACTGCTTCTCCCTCTCTCACTTCCTCTGCTTATGTTCCCTCTCTTGCTGTGTTTCTCTCTGTCAAAGAAATAAATAAAATCTTTTTTTAAAAAAAAGTAAAGAAAACTGCCCATACAATGAAAGAATCTACGTATCAAGAGACATACATTCAAATATAACACAGAACATGACAATATCAATTGCATCAATAAATCTGTATGGATTAACACATCTATTAAAAGACAAAAAGTCTTGGTTGACCAACATCAGCATTTAGCGTATGCATATATGAGAGACACACATAAAACAGAGATTAGATAGACTTAAAATGAGAGAATGATAACACATTAGGTGAATGCAAGTGAAATGAAGTAGGGCTCATTAAGTTGATAACTGATTGCTTAGAATTCTGTACAAAGAGATGAAAAGACACAAAGAAGGTCATTTTTGTTTTTTGCTTTTTGTTTTTTAAGATTTTATTTATTTATTTGACAGAAAGTAACACAGTGAAAGAGGGAACATAAGCAGGGGGAGTCAGAGAGGGAGAAGCAGGCTTCCCACCGAGCAGGGAGCCCTCTGTGGGACTCGATCCCAGGTCTCTGGGATCATTACCTGAGCCGAAGGCAGTTGCTCAACCAACTGAGCCACCCAGGCGCCCCAAGAAGGTCATTTTTAATGCCTAGGCTTCAATTCAAAATGAAGAGAAAATAGTTACATTTATCTAACAATATCCTGGCAAAATTCATAGAGCAGAAACAAAAGATGTTATATCAAAAGACAGACAAATACCCTAATAAAGGAAGATTTTTGACGTAAATGATCTTTGCTGCAGGGCTTCATTTCTTCAGGATGCCATAGAAAGGGAATCCATCCTGTTATCTTTTCCGCATTCTAAAAGCTGCCAGCATTCCTTGGTTCATGACCCTTTCCTTTATCTTCAAAGGCAACAGCATAGCCTTTCATTATGCATTTTTAATTTTTAAAACATTACGATAGCTTCTGAACATTTTTTTTTTAAAGATTTTATTTATTTATTTGACAGAGAGAAACGAAGCGAGAGAGGGAACACAAGCAGAGGGAGTGAGAGAGGGAGAAGCAGGCTTCCCGCCGAGCAGGGAGCCCGATGTGGGACTCGATCCC